>CAUYRT010041362.1:0-21956 GCA_963574885.1 Lepilemur ruficaudatus
CCGGCTTGAAAAGCTGAGGGGCAGCAGAGCCCTGTGCCTGGTTTGGGTGCTTTGCATTTGTTATTTGCAAGCCTGACGATTGACCTCGAAAGAGCAAGTGTTATCAACATCTCCCTTTACAGATGGGGAAACTAGGATCAAGTAACTTGCTCAAAGTCACGCAGCTTGGGAACGGCCAAGCCGGGATTTGAACCCTCGGTCTGTCTGCAAGGCTTGGGTGTGCTCTTTCCTTTGCGGCCACTGCCTCACACCGCATTTCTGTCACCAGCTTCCAGTCTCTCTGGCTCCTACCTTTATGCGTCCATGTTAAGTGTTTTCCCTGGCTTGTCACTCTGCTCAAAGCCCCTTTTCAGTCTAGAAAACCTTATTCCCCCAGCTCTACCTTGTTACCCCTTCTTGTTCTTTAGAATCTTAAACTTGGTTTCCATCCTCCTGCCATTTGCTGCCTTAATGGACATCAAACTTTATAGCAACTTCTTATCTAATCATTTGACTTCTCCAGTAGACTGTAAGCTCCGTGAACGCAAGATCACATACACATTATCCACTGCTGCCCCACTAAGGCCTGGCACACTTCCTGACACACTTGTTATTATTCAGTAATAATTCGTTTGCTAAATGAATTCCTAGGTACTGGTGAAGTTGAGATTGGGATTTGTCCAATTTAACCCAAGGAATCAGGAGCCTGGATTGGTGGTGTCACTGGCTCCCCGCAGAAACCTCTTAGCTCAATCCACAGGAAAGTGAAAGTCATCCTCTGACCTTATGGACTGAGAATGCAGTCCAAATTAATATATGCAAAAGGGCTTGAAAGATATCAAAAGCATACACCTATGGATGGTAACTCATTTGCTAGTGCATCAAAATAACATCATACGCTTCAGCGTGGCCCGGAGAAGATGCTGCTGGAGGCTAGCAGATCTAAGGAGGCTTGGTTGTAACGCTTCGCTGTTTGTGTTTGGGCAAATTGTTGTCTTTGAGCTGAACTGATGAGGATCACAGCACTAATTTCACAGGGCTCTTCTGAGGATTAAATAAACTCTAGTTAAAGCAGCACGTGTATATGTTACAGTGTATACTATGGAGCAGTGCGTGGTGCCTAGGAAGCAGTTAATAAATCTTAGCCTCTTTATAATTATTTTTTAAAACCCTCTCTTTACACATACACATCACATTCCAACTCAACTGGTACCACACAATTTGGGAATTAAATTATTTGGATATTTTTTTTAAACATGTCACTAAGGATGAAGATGACATCACACCCAACCTCAGAAGCAGCTGCTTCAAGCACAGTGACCTGTAAACTTTGCACCAAATAGTATGTGCCTCCAAAAACAAGAGGCCTTTCTCTGCAGACGTCAGGTGGAGGCATTGCTTGCAGCAAGAACCGGTGTGTAGCTCTGTGCAGTGGGGACAAACCCAAGCGAGCACCGACAGCTGCCCGAGTCCTCGGTGAGCCAAAGCAGGCCATATGGGAAGACAATTTTGAAAACTTCTCAGCATCAATAAAGCACTTCCTTTTAAAAACTCTGTCTCCTAATTCAAAGTCAAAACCGCCTATTTGCCACAGCTCTGCTCTGCTGCTTTGGTTATTAGAAAATCTGCTGCCTGAACGAGTTTGGCTCCCAAACAGCCGAATAATCAAAAGATGAGGAGACTTGCTTAAGTGTCAGGAAGGAAAACTGGCAGGACAAAGAGAGGGCTGACAGGCAGCAAGAGGAGCAGCATCCAGGACGAAAAGGGACAGAAGCGGAGCGAGGAGGCGGGAGGAGTCCTGGCAGGACTGCACGGGTGCAGACCTGGGGCAGGAAGTGGTAAGAACGAGATGAGGCCACACTCGGGACATCACAGGAGGAGAAAGGAGAAGTAAAATTCTTAAACCTTTTCATCCGCAGAGCATCCAGAAGGCAGTGGATTGTAGCACCTGAAGCCCTGCCCCAGGGCATAGCGACTGAAGCTTGGCTCCAGCCCTTGTTAAGTGAGGACTCTGAACCTCAGTTTCCTTGTCCACAAAATGCACGTGCCCAGAGGTTCATGAGGATGAAATGAACTATCTATCATACACCGGACACTTAGCAGTGTCTAGTACGAAGTATGCATTTAACAAATGATTAAAATAGATTATGAGCATCAGAATGGTAAAACACAACCTCCCCAAATAAATACTAAAGGAAAAAGAAACAGCTAAAAAAATCCACATTTTTTTTTAACAACCCTACCCCCAGCTTACTGTTTGGACAATGTCAGTTTTCTAATTTACCAACTTCTTCAAATGCTGCTTCTTCCTTTGCAGCTCCTCCACACGGAAACCAAGGACGACAGGTTCTTACAGTAGGAAGGGGACAGAGAGGTCATTTATATTTCTTCTCCTACAGGGATGGAACCTCTTCCATAGAATAGGATTTCTCAAAGTGTAGTTTGACGACTCATCTGCATCAGAATCACCTGGATAACTTGGTGTTTTGTTTTATTTTTTATTTTTATTTATTTTATTTCAGGAAAATATGACAGTACTAACATTTTGTTTACATTTTATATCTTTGCCTCTCTCTAGCAAGGGCCAGAGGCATACCCCTCCCCTCCACAATGTTCACTGCATCCCTCAGATGTGGGTCTGCCCTCCAACCCCCAAATCCCTGGTGGACACCACCACCATTTGAGCACCATAGTGTTAATCAGTCAGTACCAATTTGATGGCGAGTACATGTGGAGCCCATTCTTCCGATCTTGTGTCACCTCACTTTGGATAATTGGCTAAAGCTCAATCCAGGATAATATAAGCGGTGTTAGCTCACTGTCGTTTCTTAAAATTGAGTAATATTCCATTGTAAACATACACCAAATTTTAATAATTCACTCATGAATTGATGGGCACTTGGGTTGTTTTTGAGACAGAGTCTCACTCCGTTACACTGAGTAGAGTGCCGTGACATCAGCCTAGTTCACAGCAACCTCAAACTCCTAGGCTCAAGCGATCCTCCTGTAACAGCCGCCCGAGTAGCTGGGACTACAGACATGGGCCACCATGCCCGGCTAATTTTTTCTATATATTTTTAATTGGCCCATTAATTTCTTTCTATTTTATAGTAGAGACAGGGTCTCGCTCTTGCTCAGGCTGGTTTTGAACTCCTGACCTTGAGCGATCAGCCCACCTCGGCCTCCCAGAGTGCTAGGATTACAGGCGTGAGCCACCACGCCTGGCCTATAATTTCTTAATTGGAAAACTGTAGTGAAAACTCAGTCTTCCACCAAGCCAACGTGCTTGCTATTCTGAAGAGGTCGTACCTTTCATGTTCCCAGTGCCTCTGGCTCATGCAGTTTCTTCTGTCTGGAATGTCCCCACAAGGTCCCCTTTTCCCCATTTCCACCTTCAAGCTGGAGAATCATACACACCCTTCAAGGCCCAGGTCAAATGTCACCTCTTCTATTAGGCCTTCTTGACACCTAGACATCCCAGGCAGGAAAAATTCCTGCCTTTTCTAGACTGTTTTCCCAACTAGATTGTGCATCCTTTTAAGGGAGGCACTGCACGCCCGTCTTTGAGTTGTCATCATTCACAGGCCTGGGAGACAGCGTAAGTTTGATTCATTTGGTTGAGGTGTGGAGGATTCAGAAATGTAGTCACTGACATTCCGTCTGCCTAAGTTGGAACCTGGAGCCCCCTATGACGGGGGCTACATGAGGCTGCCCAGGCTGGAGGCAGAAACTGTTGGCCCCTGGCCCCAGCAATGGGCTGAAATGAAGGCAGGATAGGCTGGGCTTCCAGGCAGGATAACTGCCTCTGAATGGCCTGGAGGGACAAGGCAGGCACAAAACAGGGACTTGGCATGGAGTTGAGGATGTGGGGAAGGAAAGGGCAACTGGAATCATTTAGGAGGGCATTTAGGGACCAGAGATGAGGCATCACCCAAAACGTGAGGGAAGAATCAAGTGATGAGCCAATCTGATGGCACAGGCTGCCGCTGACACTGCATTTTGGACATCACCCACCAGCGTTGTTTTGGTACAATTCCCAAGTGTTAATTTATGCTAAATGAAAAGAAAGTTCTAGCTATTTTTTATGTTGAAGGAATGGAGGTTTTTAGGTAATCAAAATTTCCTGTTACTTAAAATTTCCACTTGTAGACCTAGAAATAGATATGGAAGGATTGTTGGTGCCAACAGGCCTAGTCAGGCAGTTGTACAGATGCTAATTTTAAGTTTTTCCTGGATTACTTAGCGACATTTAGGACAAAATGGCTGGAATAGTTAAAATGAGAGCAATTTGAGGAATAACAGATTGCAGGATGTCATACTTATTTACCTGTATTTTTCTAAGAACTTCAAGCTTTCCACCCCCCACCTCTACTATTATGAATTGTCACAACAGAATTATATGCTTGTAAGAATAATACAGAAGGATGTAAAGTAAAAAGCGACCTCTTTTCTTTCTCCCCTTGGGATTAGTTGCTGACAACTGCTGTGTATTTTTAAAGGTCTCACTGGGGACCCCTGGGCCATTTCCCAGCTGCTGAGAGTCTGCAGAGAATATAGTAGACAAAGTGCTAGGCCTCCCACACCTTTGTTTATAAACACTCAACTGCTTAACAGATATTTGAGTGCCTCCTTTGTGCCAGGCGTGAGCCAAGGCATTGGGGTACCTCAATGCACAAAATGGACACTGTGATCCTAGGATATATACTGTTCTGCAAATCTTTTCTCATTAGCTGCACCTCTTACACATCATTCCATTTTAATCCAAAATGGACCCAACTCATTCTTTCCAAAGCTCGTCTATTGTATGACTGTATCATAATCTATCTCATCCTCTATACTGTACATTTATACTTATGGCCTGTTTTTTTGCTATTACAAATATAACAACAGGGAGATGGTTTTATGTTCTCAGCAGTTAATAAGAGAAATCCTGCCTCCTGGGCAGAGATGGTCTGATGAGCCCTGCCTGTGGGGGTAGATGGAGCCTTGGGGGCTGGCTTTGATCAAGATGGGCCATCTGATTTTCTGAATAATAAGGCATTGGAGGAGCCTCAGGGTTGGTCAGAGGAGAGTTGGAGGCCCAAATGAAGAGACAGATCTTTGGAGGATTTCCCAGTGAAATGCCACTTACAGATTCAACGTCTTGCCTGTGTTCCTGCCTACCTTAGCATAACTTCAAAAATCCCAGTGTCCTCCCTATGACTGGGTTCCTGGCCAAATCCGTTGAAGGGGCAAAGTTTTGGGTTGAGGTTGGTGCAGGGTGGAACGTGTGTCAGTCTGCATGGATGAGGCAGCCACATCCTGGATCCCATAAATGATGATTATGCACTTTCGGTCACTGGAATGAATTTATTTTCTTAGGGCAAATTCCCAGAAGTGAAAATTCTGGTTCTTATAGAGGTTGCCAAATCACCTTCTCTTGGAGATTTATAATAATTTACACCCTCATTAATAGTAATTAAAGTCTTTGCTCTACCTGTAATAACAATGGCTATATATCTTTTTCACTTTTGCTAATCTGATAGGGTAAAAATTACATATAATTGTTGCTGTAATTTGAATTTCTTTATTGTTGCTGATGTAATAGTATCTTTTCATGTTATAGATTGTATTTCTTCTGTGAAATATATTCATTTCTTTTGTCCACTTAAAAATATAGTTTATCTTCTTTTTTCTTTTTTAAGGAGTAAATTGGATATTACCAAAGATTCTGTAGGGAGACACCTGTATTTATTTCACTAGTTTATCTTTTTTATTGTTGATTTGTAAGAATTCTCTGTGGTAACCATCATACCATCATTCTACTCTCTAATTCTATTCTCTATTTCTGTAAGTTCAATTTTTTTTTTTTTTTTTTACTCCTACATGGGTAGAACATGCAATATGTTTCTTTCTTTGCCTGGCTTATTTCATTTAATATAATGTCCTTCAGTTCCATCCATGTTTCTGCAAATGACAAGATTTCATTCTTTTCGGTTTTTTTAAAAAGCCAGTCAAATTTAGCAGTGGGAGATTGCATACCAATGTTAGTGACACTGATGTTAATAGGTTCTGATAACTCACTACCATCAGACCAGCAAGGATTTCATTCTTTTATTATGGCTGAATAATATTGTACATTGTATATGTACCCCGTTTTCTTTATACATTCTTCCACTGATGGACACTTAGGTTGATTCCAGATCTTGGCTACTGTGAATAGTGCTGCAATGAACATGGGAGTGCAAATACCTCTTTGACATAATAATTTCCTTTCTTTTGGATATTATACCCAGCAGTGGGATTGCTAGATCAGACGGTAGTTCTATTTTCAGTTTTGTGAGGAACCTCCATACTGTTCTCCTTAGCAGTTGTACTAATTTACATTCCCACCAATAGTGTTAGGAGGGTTGCCCTTTCTCTACATCCTTGCCAACATCCATTATTGCCTGTCTTTTTTATAAAAGCCATTTTAACTGGGGTAAGATGATACCTCATTGTGGTTTTTTTTTTTTTTTGAGACAGAGTCTCACTCTGCTGCCCGGGCTAGAGTGCCATGGCGTCAGCCTAGCCCACAGCAACCTCAAACTCCTGGGCTCAAGCAATCCTCCTGCCTCAGCCTCCTGAGTAGCTGGGACCACAGGCATGCGCCACCATGCCCGGCTAATTTTTTCTATATATTTTTAGTTGGCCAATTAATTTCTTTTCTATTTTTAGTAGAGACGAGGTCTCGCTGTTGCTCAGGCTGGTTTCAAACTCCTGACCTTGAGCAATCCACTTGCCTTGGCCTCCCAGAGTGCTAGGATTACAGGCATGAGCCACTGCGCTGGGCCACTTCATTGTGGTTTTGATTTGTATTTCTCTGATAAGAAGTGATGTTGAGCATTTTTTCATATACATGTTGGCCATTTGTATGTCTTCTTTTGAGAAGTGTCTATTCAGATCCTTTGCTCATTTTTAAATTGGATTATTTGTTTTTTGCTATTGAGTTGTTTGAGCTCCTTATATATTCTGGTTATTAACTCTTTGTCAGATGGGTAGTTTGCAAATATTTTCTCCCATTCTATGGGCTTTCTCTTCTCTTTTTTTTATTGTTTCCTTTGCTGTGTAGCAGCTTTAATTTGATGTAATCTCATTTGTCCATTTTTGCTTTAGTTGCCTGTGCTTTTGAGGTCTTACTCAAGAAATTTTTGCCCAGACTGGTGTCCTGGAGTGTTCCCCCAATGTTTTCTTCTAGTAGTTTCATAGTTTTAGGTTTTAGACATAAGTTTTTAATCAATTTTGAGTTGATTTTTGTATATGGTGAGACATGGGGGTCTAGTTTCATTCGTCCACATATGGATATCCACTTTTCCCAGCATCATTTATTGAAGAGACTGTCCTTTCCCCATTGTATGTCTTGGTGCCTTTGTTGAAAATGAGTAGACTTCAAATGCATGAATTCATTTTTGGGTTCTCCATTCTGTTTCATTGGTCTGTGTATTTTTTTGCATGCCAGTACCATGCTGATTTGGTTTGTAGTATAATTTGAAGTCAGGTAATGTAATTCCTCCAGATTTGTTCTTTTTGCTCAGTTTTGCTTTGGCTATTTTGGGTGTTTTATAGTTCCCACATAAATTTTGGGATTTTTAAAAATTTCTGTGAAGAATGTCATTGGTATTTTGATAGGGAATGCATTGAATCTGTAGATTGCTTAAAGTCATATTTTCTTTCTCTCTCTCTTTCTTCCTCCCTCCCTCCCTCCCTTCTTCCTTTCCTTTCCCTTTCCCTTTCTTCCTTCCTTCCTTCCTTCCTTCCTTCCTTCCTTCTTTCTTTCTTTCTTTCTTTCTTTCTTTCTTTCTTTCTTTCTTTTCTTTCTTTTTGGTTTCTGGTGGAAAGTGAGCTGGATCTTAGCTGGCAACTGTTGCAAGACCATAAATTCTAGGAGTCAGGCGTAAAATCAGTAAACAAGAGTTATAGCATCAGTGAAGTACAAGTCTGAGAGCCTAAAGGCAGGACGTGAAATTGACTTGAAAGATGTGGCCCTTAGAACTCAGGATGCAGATGTACATAACCAGGGGAAAAGTGGGTCTTCTTCGGCTAAGCACAGAAATGTTGGATGGCTGATCTGGATTTAACAGGATGCATGAAGAAGCACTTTTTGCATCAAGGATCCGGACTTGTGTACAGTTTTAGGGAACTAGATGTCATTACAACTTGAATAGCATGTTGACAAATATGTTTTGGCCTTTACATTCCTTAAAAGGCTATGTAAATAAAGAAAAGTATCACTCAAAAATGACCTGGAGTTGTCTCTGTTGATCCTAAAGGCTGCGGTCAGACTCAAAACCTGATGGTGTTTGAGTTCCCTGCTTCTGGTATTGAACCCAGTGGTCAACCTTCTGTGTGTCTTTTTCCCCTGAGGTTTATGTTCTCCTGAAATCCGGATGGAAAATTATTTTCTTGTGGATGTGGTTTTACAGGACACTCACAAGAGCAACCTGACAGCTTTAAACTTGAGGAGCACATTGTAATGTCCCCGGGATCTGAGGAATAAATGCAGTGTCCTCAATGATGGATTAATCGATTCAGCACTGTGCTCAGAACAGTTCCTTAGATGCTGTAGAGAAATTGAAAACTGCTGGCCACTCTGTGGGTCACGCCGAGAAAATACACGTAAACCTGGTAACATTTGGGTCTGGCCAGTAACCAGAAGGATAGCTATACATATTATATTAAAAGGTATTATTTTATTTTATTTTTGGTAAAACAAGGAAGTGAGAAAAACATTTTAAATTTCCCCCTGAGTGCTGAAGAGCCTGCTGGTGTTTGCTGAGCGGTGGTGGTGTACGGGGTTTAAGGAAGAGGAATTAATGAAGAACCAGTTCTCCAGAACTGAAGGAATCAAGAATTCTAGAAAACTTTGACTTTTGCATGGAAGTGAGGAGAAAGGGCATGATTGTTTCCTAGAGAACTTTTTTAATACATTTTTTTCTTGGTTCCAATAAGGGAGGAATGCCTGTCTTTTCACCTGATGCTGCAGGGTTGTGACAGCAGGGTTGTCTTATATGACATAGAGACTACGCACAGAGAACATTTGTGAGCTTGCAGGAGAGGAAGTAAGAAAAAGAAAAATACTGTTAGTATTTGGGAGATACAGTGATTTTTTTTTTCTGGAAGAAAATCCCCTAAAAATCCTCCATGAGGTTTTTAGAACAGATGGTCAATTGATTCTGAGTTGTTTTCAAATAAAGCGTTCATTTCTGTGAGCTACTGGAGGCTCCTTAGACCTTAACCTCAGCATTCCACGAGTACCAATACTTACTACTTGGCAAAAGAAGAGTGAGTGGGCATCTGAGACTTTCATTTGATGTCTACTCCTCACCCCTGCAAATGTCTTTCTCGCTCTACTCTCAGGAATCACAGATCAACAATCCCTACTTGTCTCCCTGCATTCAAATGAGATTTATTTAGAGAAAAGGTTTTTGAAAGAAGACATACGGATTTCTCTCTTTTTTCCCTCCTCTTATCCCAATCCCCTGGCTCTGCCTGGCTCTCTCTGCAGTAGACTGTAGTGCTTGAAAGCTGGCTCTTAACTCAAGCAGAAGGGATGTGTTCTTGGGCAAGAGAGAGGAAAGTGGTCACTGACGTGGTCAGAGAGACGTCTAGAAATCTCTTTGCATTTTCATCAGCTCTCATATTTTCAGAGGTTTATAATGTGACAGTAAAATGGTTCCTGGGCTCTATGATGTAAGTGTAAAGAAAGTGGGAAATCTCATAAGCATTATTTCAGTGGCAGGAGCACACATGTTGATGTCAGAAAAGATTCTGGTGAATCAATGATACAGCCAATCTTCAAATGTTATGCCTTGAAGAAAGCTGAGCAAGAAGTGAGATAAATTACTCAGTAAACAAAAATTCACAGAATTTGTACTGATAAGTAGATCGTGGACAATAGCTCCAGACAGATATAACATGGCAGTGACATAACTTTAGTATTTATTAATCTTCCTGGGAGAGTGTATATATGTGTGTACAAATACACATATATACATATTTATATATCCTACCTTCAGACCTCTGTCAAACATGACTATAGATTTAAAATGTGCCCATATTTTTTGGTACATAACTGCACAGTGTATTATGATGATCTAAATACGATGATGATATGAATTGATAACATCTTGCCCTAAGCCACTGGAATTGGAAAAATAGGATGAATGATGAATGTTGTGGATAATACTCTACCTGGTTTTTCTGGCTACAATTTGTGCTAGGTAGAGATTGTGCCTGTTGTAGAAAAGGACAGTCCTTGTAGGTAGAATGTCTAGATATGCCATGAGGGAGAGAGAGAGAGAGAGAGAGAGAGAGAGAGAGAGAGAAAGGGAGAGCTGTTTTCTAGAATAAAATTCTTTTTCTTTTCTCTGGACCTTTAATTGTTGCTTCCTCTAGGTCTGCTCTGAATATCGCACGGTCTGGGGTGGGAGTCCAGACGGAGGCCCTCATACTATAGGTGTAAATATTTAAAAGGCAAATCAAGGTGAGAAACTGTTAAATCAGACATATTCTGTCCTTGCCTTTAAGTGAATGGAAGGCTGGTTTCCATGTCAGAATTCTCGGACTCCTGGGAGTCCCCTGCTCTGCGGGCCTGCTGCTCTCCTTTCTCCACCTGAGCTCCGTCCTGCCCTGCAAGAAGCCTCATGCAGTGGCTCTCCCCACGTCACACACACATGAATGCTTCTGGCCAGTCTGGCCTCAGGAGGCTGGACCTCAGGAAGAGCCCAGGCTCTGAATCAAACCTGGGGCTCCTTGGGCAGAGCAATCTGAAGTCCCGTGTACGTGGAGCGTGGTCCAGAAGAGGAAGGCATGTGATCCAGGGATTATGTTCGTTGGCCCCGTAGCCTCCTTGGGCTGTGGGGAGGGGGCAGTAGCCAGAGAAGGGCCAGGCTGGGTACCTCTAACATGTGGTCCCAAAACAGGGGCCTTTCTTGCTTGAGTCTAAAGGCAGTAATCTTTTTATGGTTCCCAGAGAATGGAGACTTGATTTCCATTGGGGCCCAGGCATCCGTCTTTGCTTTTCTCTGCACTGCGGGTTCATCCATCTATTTATACGATGACTTTATGCTTTTTCCCCTGGCTACTGGCACAGGTCAGCAAGCCATCAGAGAAGCCTCCCTAAGCTTGCCTGGCCTTCCCTTCCCACCTCGAGGGAGACCCTCACCACCTCAAGGGCAGGGCTGAGTCTCAGTCAGGAACCATCACGTTTGCTTCGCTGAGATGGGTTTTAGGCATCCTAAACCACTACTTACTCTCGTTTGATCCAGAATGTCCCCTCTGGAAAACATTGTGTTCGTGTTTGTGTGTGTGTGTGTGTGTGTGTGTGTGTGTGTGTGTGTGTGAGGCCACACGGAGATACGTGCACGTTAGCTTAAATGCCGAGCAATTGTTACCAAATCTTTATGTTCTCTTGTGTCTGTTTATTGTAGGTCCCAATCACGTGTTCAGGTTATTTTTTTCAATAGTTAAAGTTTACGAAAATGAGAACTCAATGGAATTAGTTGACAGAGCTTGTAAAATGCTAAGAATATCCTACTTGTAAATTTACTTTTCTTTTAAATTTTTAATCATGAAAATTTAAGTACATTAAGAATTTGTAGGGCATCTTGTACAGGGTGTGATGGGTAGAGTTTTCCTACAGGGTGGATGACAACCTTTAAAAGCTTTCATAAATTTGTCAGCTTTTATGGTAGAATTTTTAACTGTATTTGGTAAGGATTATTTTAGGGTCCAATAACAAAAATATTACTTAAGCTGGATGAAAAGAGAATATTTCTTTGCCTATGTTTCTGAAAATTTCAAGTGGTAGTGTTGCAGGCACAGCTGAATCTAGGGGCCCAACCTCATCAATAACATGTCCCTCTGAGTTCCCTATTATGTTTTTCTTCATGTTGGCTTCATTCTTGGGCAAGTTCTGCCTTGTGGTGACAAAGATGGCATCATGCCTTCTGGAAAAACAGCTCATCTTTTTCAACAGCTCTAATAAAAGAACTAGAGCCAATTCTCTTTGAAACATCTTCGGTCATGGGCTCATCCCTGAATCAGTACTTGTGGCTGGGAGATTGGGATGTGCCTATTGGGTAATTTGAATCACATGCTCACCTTTAGAGCCAGGAGGTTTGTGGGGGATGGGGTCAACTCATCTAATCATGTGACCTAAGAGTTGGGAAAGGAATACCTCCCTGAAAGAAAACCAGGTGCTGACTTACTAGATGTTGGCCAGGCCAAAACAACAGATGTCTCCTACAAGACTGCACAATCTAATGGGCTTTAGAGTCTGCTTTTTAAAAGTGGAGACAATAAAATGTGCCTTACCTTACTTCACAGGATAAATGCAATCCCTTGCATAACCTTTAGAAATTATAAAGAATTTTACATAGGTAAGGTAATATTATAAGTTATCTTTTGCAGGTCATTTGACTAAGGGACTATGTAAGAAGATACTACTAATGTGCACACCCAATTTTACCTTACCATATATTGACCCCAGTATAATTTTTAAGGAGTTTGGAGACAATTTTTTTGAATTTTGCAGAAAGTCAGACTCTGACCATATACTGATGAGCCTAACTGGAAATTTCTATAACTTCATGGAAGACTTAGATGCATTACATACTTACCTGTCTGTATCAGGTAGGGCTCTCCAGAGAAACAGAACCAGTAAGACACATATGGAAATTTATTATGAGAAATTGGCTTATGCAATTGCGGAGGCTGAGAGATCCCATGATCTGCTGCCACCAGGAAAGCCTGGGGTGTGTTCAGTCAGAGGGACTGAGAACCAGGGGAGCTAATGTGGTAAATTGCAATGCAAGGGCCAGAGAAGCTGAAATGGAATGTCCAGCTCAACAGTGAGGCAGGAAAGAAAGGAGGGAATTTCTCCTTCCTCCACTTTCTGTTCTGTTCAGGCCCTCGGTGGACTGGATGATGCCCACCCACACTGGGGAGAGCAGTCTGCTTTACTGAGTCCACTGATTTGACTGGTAATCTCATCCAGAAATACCTGTACAGATACACCCCAAAATAATGTTTAATCTGGGCACTCCATGGCCAGTCAAATTGACACATAAAATTAACCATCTACCTGTCCCTGTCATATCTGGTTGATGGGCCAGCCAAGAAATGACATATTTTGAGAGCTTTCAGACTTGCAAAATCACTAGAGAGTTAATAGCAAAGCAAGCACCTTAGCTCTCACCTACTCTCTTTAATAAGAGTTTAAGTTTTCAGCAGGTAATCTGCAAAGTGGCTAATTTGCTGGGGTATAATGAAAGTAGACACTTACTTTGAAAATTACTCTTATACAATTCTACTTACTTTTTAATGGTGGCTCTTTTGTTTACAAGGAGTGCCACATTTTGGGACGACATGTGGAATTTAATTATTAAGTTAAACAATAAACTCTTTCAATTACCTTAATTTCCAATGGATGCAACAACTCTATTAGTTGAACTATAAATAGTAAACAAAACCTTGAAACAATTGGAAAATCCTTATAGAAAAGGCAAACGATCAGAAAAGACTTAGTACCCTGGGGCCTAAGCCATATAATTAAAAGCAGCATTTTAAAAAATAAGTTTTTAGAGAAGCAGAAGAAAGCACCAAGGTGATTGCCTTGTTCCCAGAAGCTTTCAGACCCTGACTGCATTAGTGGGATTTGCATAATTATTATATTTTCTTATATTTTGTAAAACATAGAAAACATATCTGATCATTTATCTCTCTTACATATAAAAAACATTTTGAAAGGGTCAGTGCTCTTGTTTAAATAATATTTATATGTCATACCCCATAGTAAAAGGGGAACACGTGCTCCCAGTGTTGTGGGAGGCAATGGGATGTGATAGTTAATGGCTACCATGCTTTAAAATTTATTTTTTATTTTTTTTTTTTGAGGCCGGGTCTTGCTCTGTTGCCCAGGCTGGCCTCAAACTCCTGGCCTCCAGTGATCCTCCGACTTTGGCTTTTCAAAGTGCTGGGATTATAATGGTTATCATTTTTCAGTGTTTATAAATGCCTGACTCTTGCTAAATAAGTTAAACACATTCTCTCCTTAAAGCCTCAGTGCAGCCTTTAAAGGTGGATACTTGTTACGAATTGAATTGTGTCCCTCAAAAATCAGATGTTGATGTCCTAACCCCCAATCTCTCAGAATGTGACCTAGTTTGGAAATAGGATGGTTGGCAGATGTAATTAGTTAAGATGAGGTCATACTAAAGTACTATGGGCCTCTCATCCAATATGACTGTTGTCATTATAAAAGGGGAAATTTGCATACATACAGTTTCATAGAGAGAACTCCACGTGCAGATGAAGGCAGAGACCTATAAGCCAAGGGATGCCAACGTTTGCTAGCAAACCACCAGAGCTAGGAGAGGGGTGTGGAACAGATTCTCCCTCACAGCCACCGGAAGGAACTGACTACACCTGCCTATACCTTGGTTTCAGACTTGTAGCCTCTAGAATTGTGAGATAGTAAATGTCTTCTGTTTAAGCCACTCAGTTAGTGGTACTTCGTATGGCAGCCCTAGCACACTAATTGTGATCCCCATTTAGTAGAGGAAGATTCTGAGGCTCTGAGAGAGAAAGTTGTCCAGAGTCAAACAGATGGTAAGGGGTACAGCGGGAGCTGGAGTCCGGTCACTCCAAACACTGTGTTTTTAACCGCCTCTATCATTTCTCCGAAACTGGTCCACAGACCACTTGCATAAGAATCACCTGGGATGCTTATTAAAGGTGCAGATTCAGGAACTCACCCCAGACCCACTGAATATGAAACTGGGGGAAATGTGGCAACAAACTGAACCTGAAATGAATACCTTTAATACTTACTTTGTTACTGAATTAGAGCCCCTAAACCTCCTCACTATGATCTGCTGGGGTGATTCAAGAACTAAATGAGGACTATTGATTTGTTCATAAATTAGATGTTGGGCGAGTTTTTATCTGAACTTCAAATTCTGCTCTTTTTTGTTGTAAAGTGAGGATAATAAAATGTATCCTATCTTATTTCCCAGAATCAAATCAAATCCCTTGAAAGTGAAAGTTAAAAATTCTAAAGGATTTTAGAAAGGCAGAGTAATATTATAAGTTACCTTTACTCATCAGATCATTTGATGGAAAGGCTATGGAGGAAGTTATTATTCAATGCAGATACTACCATTTCTTTGGAAAGAAGAAATGCTAAGTAATCAGTGGTTTTATTCTGGAAAAGATTTGCTTTTTTTTTATTTGTTTTTTCAGTTTTTGTAGACATGGGGTCTCACTACGTTGTTCAGGCTGGTTTCGAACTCCTGGCCTCAAGTGATCCTCCCACCTCAGCCTCCCAAAGTGCTGGGATTATAGGCATGAGACACTGCTCCAGGCCAGATTTGCTTTGTTTTGACCACAACCAATGCTCTGCCTAACTGTGTGATGGGGAATTCCTAGCATCCACTTCTCTATTGAATCATCGACTTCTCTTGCATGATCATGTATTATACTTCTATGCAAGCTTTGCTCAAATTTTGTAAGTGTAACGTGAACTGGAAAAGTAGAGGGTCATTTTCGTGATTATGTCATTGTTATATACTCTTCCAGATGTAGAATAATTAACAGCAATGTGTATATATATGCACACACATATAAATCACTGTTAATTATTATATATAATATATAAATAAATAAAAATATATATGTGTTATATATATTCCCCCCCCCCAGGAGATGAGTGCACTTTCTGTTTGAGTAAAGAAGAATTAGGATAAGCCAACACATTGCCCCATTACTCAATGATCTGGGCTCTGCCAGGTTGTTGCAGGCTTTGCTGACTGTGAAGTACTCTTACATTATTATTTTTGTCCTGGTTATAGAACTCAGGATTTTTCCTTACCAAGATGCACTGAAACATGCAGGATGGCTATATAAGTTAATTATTCTGCTCAACAAGGCACCTGAAACATAGTGGCTTAGAAACAATGATTTGTTATTTTCCATGTTTCCGAGGGTTGACTTGGAGGGTCCTTCACTGGTCTTGCTTGGGCTTATTCAGGCAATGGCGTCAGCTGGAGGTCCCCTAGGCTTGGAGCCCAGATGGCCACACTTATGCTGGCTGGGGTGTCTTGGTTCTCCTGCGTGGTCTTTCATCCTCCTAGGCTACACCAGTCATCTCACAGGCCAATTTTAGGACAGTTTTCCAAAAAGGTAAATGTGGAAGCTGCAAGGTCTCTTGAGACTCAGGGACTGGGACTTGCATAACATCACTTCCAGCACATTCGATTGGTCAGAGCAAGTTACAAAGCCAGCTCAGAGTTAGAGAGTTGGAAAAATAGACTCCAGTCCTGGACGGGATAATCAGCGAAGTCACACTGCAAGGGTGCAGTGTGAGATGGAAGGAATTTCTGGCTTTTAAACGATCTACCACAATGGCAATCTGACAGGTTGCCATTATTCTTTAGGTAATTTGGGTGTTTTAATACCAAACACCATTGCTAGAACTGGGTGAAAGATTAACTTGGAACAAACAAACACACAAAAAGTCCACATCCCAATAGAATCTACTTTCGGCAATAACTAGTTAAGCTCCTTCATAGACCAAATAAAAGGGAACTCACAAATTATTGTGTTTGAAGGATGTGTTGCATTGTGCCTGCAGGTGTGTTCTCTTAGGTAGACTCATGGACTAGCAGCATCAGCGCCACCTTAGAGCTTGTTAGAAATGCAAATTTTCAGGCTCCAGCCAAGACTTACTGAATTAGAATCTCCTGGGTGGGGCCCAGGACGCTGTATGTTAACAAGCTTCCCAGGTGATTCTCATGCATACTGAAATTTGGTAAGTACTGACTCAGGGTGGGATGCCCTTCTCCACGAGATAAAAGAGAGTAAGAGGCAACAGAGAGGAGAAGTAAGGTGGCGGTCTAGAACATACCCCTACTAATCACCAGGTGTTTGTGTGAGGTCATCTTGGATCTTCAGTTCAGCCAGCTTTTCAGCTGAGCATAGAGCATGAATGAACCCCTGCAAAACCTCAGGGGAACCACCAGCCATCTCACAGCATTTTGGGAAATTATTGCTATCTTAAGCCACATGGTTTTAGGATGGCTTGATATGTAGCAATAGATAACTGATACATAATCATTTTTTTAAATATGATAAAAACAAATATCATAAAATTTACCGTCTTAACCATTTTAAGGGGTTTTACTCTCTATGAATTTGACTACTTTAGATAGCTTATAGAAGTGGAATCATTCAGCATTTGTACTGTCATGAGTAGCTCATTTCACTTAGCATACTGTCTTCAAGGTTCATCTGTGCTGTAGCATGTGACAACATGCTTCCTTCCTTTTAAAGAATAAATAATATTCCACTAAAGAAGATGAAAGAATAGGTAAAAAAGAAACATATTTTATTTATTGGGGCTCAAACGCTCATTTTTTCTTTCAAAAGAAAACCAAAATTACCTTCTATGTCACAATACCTCATTAGAGGTAAATTGGATTATTTTCTTTTCTTACCATTATACTTTATTATGAAACCAATACGTTCTATTTCACTTAATTTTTTAAACATCTAAAATGGGAATTGGGAGAGAGGCTAGAGATGACCTATCTCCGAAGCCTAGTTTGGTAGATGAGAAAGCAGAGACCCCAGAGGTTAGCTGACTTGCTTGGGCAGTAGAATTGCTGGCACCAGCGTTCAGGACCCCAGCCCAGTTTTGTGGTCTGACTGCAAGTGCATTTGGCCGGGAGCTGAGCTGGGACTTCAGTGTCCAAGATGGTCTCTCCTCCTCCAGGGTCCCTTCCCGGGTGGTGTCTCACGATTCAGCAGTCCGGCCCAAGCTCCTTTGTGGCATGGTGGCTGGCTTCCAAGGAGGAGGCTGTCCACCAAGAGGTCAACCAGGGGTGGGGAACCTGTGGCCTTGGGGCCACATGTGGGCTTCTGAATCCTTGAGTGCAGCCTTTTGATTGAATCCAAACTTTACAAAATAAATCCTTTTAATTGGATCATGTTTGATAATTTCCCGCCGGCCAAAGCAAGTCATATGACCAAGATTTGAGGTGACATGGAAAGGATTAACTGCATAAGGCATGAACACCAGGAGGTAAGTCTCCTTGGGGGCCACCAGGGCAGCAGTGCCCTGCCCCTACTCTGTTTCTTCTTTTTCCATAGCACTTATGACTTTTTAATGTCCTCTATACTCCTTTATTTTGTCTGATGTCTATTGTTGACTCTTCATCAGAATACAAGACGACATGGAACTTTGCTTTGTTTAATATGTTGAATGAATACATGTTTGAAAAGATTATAAAACTGACATAAAATAAGAATGAATAGATTTACTCACAGCTTAATAGAACGTTTTCTGTTAATACCTCAAAGTACATATAAAAAAAGCGCAGGACAAATACTTGGTTAATCTTCACTCCTCGTGCATAATGTTAATAACAAGGGTCCAGTGTGGAAATCATGCATCCCTCATCCACCTAGTATTTGTTGAGAGCTACTATGTCCTAGGAAGCAGGGACACAGTGGGGAATGAGATGGAGATGGTGCCTGCCCTTGTGGGGCTTAGGTTCTCCGGGTGAAGGCAGAGAAAAACAAACGAACATGGCTATGACTTAGGATAAGCGTTGCAAGGTAAATCAGAAAGGGCTAAGAATCATGGCAGGAGGTGCCCACTTTGTGGAGGGCGGTTAGGGCCAACTTGTCTGACAGTGGAGATCTAAGGGTGCGAATGAATTAGCTATGTGAGAAGTGGAGAAGCATGTGTGGAGACTGTAGGGCAGGCGCAAACTTGGAGTTGGGAGTTGGGGAGGAAGCGTGTTGGTTCTGGAGTCAGAGTTCAAATCCCGCTTCTGCACTCACTAGCCACGTCACCCTGACGGTGCGTTTCATGATCTCTTTGTGCCTCTGTTCCATCCTCTGTAAAGTAAGGTACTACCTGAAGGTGAGGGCCGGCAGAGGTTACATCACACACAGAGCTTTATAGGCCATAGCAAGGGATTTAAGGATTTTTCTCCCCCAACTATAAAGGGAAGCCATTCAAGAGTTTTGTTTTGAAAAAATAATGGCATTTGTTTTTTATTTTAAAAGATTATTTCTTTGTTGCTGTATAGAAAGGGCTGGGAAGAGGCAAATGTGAAGACAGACAGACCAGGTAGGAAGGAGTCCAGGTCAGAGGCGAGGGAGATTTGGACATAGAGTTGACAATACTTGCCAATAGCTGTAGGGGCATTTGCAGTGACACTTGGGTTTCTGGCTTCAATAGCTGGATGAATGATGGTGACATCTACCTGGCTTGGGGATCGTGGGGCAGGTAGGCTGGGTCTGTGCCCTTCAGGCCATCTCAGGCCTAGACCCCACGCCTAAGATTGTATGTCTGGTAATGATTCCAGTCCTCTTTCGTATATACGGGAAATAATATTTAAATACTGCCCCTCAGTGGGCCTGGCAAGGGCTTTATAAATAGTGACTCTTTTAATCCTCAGAAAAACCCTCTGAGGTAGGTAGGTACTACGATCATTACCATTTTACAGACAAGACAAGCCAGGCAGCTATAAAAAAGGAAGCTGAATTAGATTCCAGGAAGTCTTGCTCCAGACGCTGCATTCTTAACGCCTAAGTCACCTATGCGGTCGTGATACTAAATAAAGTCTTGGGAGTTCGTTTTGACTTTTTCTATGGATAAACTTTAAAATACAGCACACACACAAGAAGGTATAAAAATCCTAAGCGTGCAGCTCGACGAGCTATCGAAGTAGACAAGTCCATGAGCACCACCCTGGTAAAGCAGTAGAATGTTGTGGAACCCAGCAGCCCACCTCATTCCCACCCCCAATCCCTGCCCCTTCTTCCCCCTGCTCAAAGACAATCATTCTCCTGACTCATAACACCCTAGCAGAGTTATGCTTGGTTTTGACTTACTATAAATGGAAAGAGAAAATTTGCCCATTTTAGGACAGAAGTGTGTCCTGTTTCGGAACGTTTGGCTCATTCAGTGGGAATGAGAACGAGCTAGTGGAAATTGCCTCTAAAACCTGAAGAGAAACCACCGTGCCCCTGCAGAGTACTGTAGGGCTGGGCTTGGAATAAGCCTCCCCAGAGTTTGCCAGGGACAGGTGGTACATTCTGCTGGCAGAGAAATGAAAATTGTGTGAAAAGGAAATTTTAAAGGAGACATCTTGAGAATGCATGAACAGAACTGGAAAAAAATGCCAGATGGAATTAATAACATGGGAAAATGAGAGGTTAACTGACTATTAAGGGCAAATTATAATGGGCAAGTGCAAGGCAGGACATTTATGGAAAAATCATTTGTTCGATTGGGATGTTTGGACTGAAGGACCATTTGGAGTGGTTCCCTCTTCTCTCCATTTTGGGAAAATCACAAGGGTAAGCTCTTAAAAGCCAATAAAATGGAACAGAAACTATGTCATATAGTATGATTTACGTGATGCAATAAAAAAGATTAAGGGTTGTACAAGCTTGCAATAGTCAGTTAGTCACAAGCTGTGTGAGTGACGAAAGGGACTTTATAATCCAGTGCCTGCAGTTTCCAGGCGCCCCGCCTGGCCAGGGAGACGGAGGCCAGAGAGCCAGGGCGTGCCCTGGCAAGGGGCAAAGGTGGGGCCGGAACCCGGATTTTGTGAAGGCTCAGCTCTTCGCCCTGTTCTGAACCGTCTTTCTCATGAGGTCAAGGCGTGTTTATGAAGGCTGTGGTCTGGGGCCTCGCGTCCTGCGCAAGGGGCATTTTGCAAACCATTTATTCTCCCTTTGTGAAAGACCAAGGAGCACGGGTAGTGCAGCTGCCCTGGGTTTGCAGGTGGGAGAACTACCTGCTCCAGGAATGGAAATTATTCCTCCCTCTCCCTGGGTGTTCTTCTCTCAATTTTTCAAAAGCTGGCCCTGTCTCATCCTCCAACCTCATTTCCTAAAACTATTTACCTAATTTTTCTTTTTCCTTTTTTTTTCCTTTCTGAGACAGAGTCTCGCTCTCTCACCCGGAGGAGAGTGCAGTGGTGTCATCATAGCTCACAGCAACCTCAAACCTCTGGGCCCAAACAATCCTCCTGCCTCAGCCTCCCGAGTAGCTGGGACTACAGGTGCATGCCATTTTAGTAGAGAGGGGGTCGCGCTCCTGCTCAGGCTGGTCTCGAACTCCTGAGCTCAAGCAATCCTCCAGCTTTGGCCTCCCGGACCTCTAGGATTACAGGCATGAGCCACTGCGCCCAGCCCCTGATTTTTCTCTGTTCAGCACTCCAATGTTCAGGTTTAGCATTGTTTATAGTCATTGAAAAAGCAATACTGCTTATAGTGAAAGATATTTGGCACAATGTCTAGCCCCAGAGGCATGCTAGAACCGAGATGGCTCAGGTCTCTAGCAGGCTAGCAGGTGCACTCGCAGGTAAGCAGAATTAGTCTGGAATAGGGCCAGAGGTACGGCTTTTCATTTGGGGTTATTTTCTTAGCTTAATCCACAGAGCTATTTCTCCTCAAGGGAATGTGATAATACATGTTTAGCTGAGACCATATGGTGCAGTATTTATTTTCTTATTAGGCAAATATTATTAATCTACATAGCAAGTGTTGGTTGTGAATATATTTTAATGTGAACAAAGCAATAGCTAAACTACCTTTAAAAAGTAAGACTGATGCCATTCTTTTGCATCTATTTTTTTTTTCCATTTTCATTTTTTTACCACCATCTAATATTTTTGCATTTTATTTTTATTTATTTATTTATTTTTGGAGACAGAGTCTCACTCTGTTGCCCTGGCTAGAGTGAGTGCCGTGGCGTCAGCCTAGCTCACAGCAACCTCACACTCCTGGGCTCAAGCGATCCTTCTGCCTCAGCCTCCCGAGTAGCTGGGACTACAGGCATGCGCCACCAGGCCCGGCTAATTTTTTCTATATATTTTTAGTTGGCCAATTAATTTCTTTCTATTTTTAGTAGAGACGGGGTCTCGCTCTTGCTCAGG
>CAUYRT010041363.1:0-23955 GCA_963574885.1 Lepilemur ruficaudatus
GCTACTCGGGAGGCTGAGACAGAAGGATTGCTTGAGCCCAGGAGTTTGAGGTTGCTGTGAGCTAGGCTGATGCCACGGCACTCTACAGCCTGGGCAACAGAGTGAGACTCTGTCTCAAAAAAAAAAAAAAAAAAAAAAAAAAAAAAAAAAAGAATGTGTGTGAATATTGTAACCAATTGGTTGGAAGTCTAATTTTTATGACACAATACCCTGACTTTGTAAACAAAGTAAAGGGATACTCAGAGTAATTCATCTAATTATAAAAAGCAAAATTGAAGCTATGAAGCTAAGGCCCCCATAATGGATGTTCTCAGGTGACACCAATGAAAATGGCAGCAAACAGACCTCCAAAAATTCTGTCACCATAAAAACAAAGAGAACAGGGACAAAAATTGTCAAAGGCAACCTTTTCAGGACTCTGAATATTAGCTAAAGATTTGCAGTAACCTCGGGAGCATTTATGCAAGAAAAACAGCAAAATTTCAATAACAGTGAGCTTTGCAGTATTTTAACTTGCCCTATTTCCACATCCTGTATTCCAGATCTGCCCTGAAAACCAACAGCTCTGAAAACCAACAGCCTCAAAGCCACTGGGGGGGCGGGGGGCGGGGGGCGGGGAGGGGAGAGGCTGGAGTTATTTCAAAGCCCCATTTCCAGACAATTGTCATTATCTGACCCCACTTCCAAGGCTGTTTTTATCTGACCTGACTCAGAGCTCTCCCACTGCAAAGGAAGGGGGAATAGTTAAAAACAATCACAGGCAATTGCTGAATATTTTACTGTCGAAGGGGATGGCTAACAGTCAGTGCTAAAAATAGGCTAATTAAAAAGCTTAAAAAGAAAAGGTGAGGTATGAGATGTCCATAGGGAGTTTTGAAAAGCTTCAATGTATTCCAGGGAATCCAGAAGGCCATGCACATATGTGGGACTGTGCTCATGCTCAGGAAAGACCTGAGAAAGTCCTAAGCTCTCACCTCTGGCTGACCTTGAGGCTCTGTACAAGCAGGAGGTGAAGGCTAAGGCAGAGCTGTCAACTGCCTGGTAAGTGTGGAGGGCAAGCACCAACAGGTACACAGACACCTCAGCAAAGAGTGGGAAACTTAGTTCCAGGCACCTAAGGAAACCTCTGTCCAACCGTTAGCTAAGCACTAAGCAAACCAAGCAGAGACTTCAGTAGCCACATATAAAAAAGAATACAGACTTCACAGAATTCATTCTGAAAAGTCACTAAGCAAACAACAACAAACAGCAATGGCATCCCTAGAGAAGGGGCAGAATCTGATTTCCAGAGCTGCCACATTTAAATAATAATAAATAAATAACCAGTTTCCAACAAAAATTTAAGAGACATGCAAAGAAACAAGAAATATTTTCTTGGCTCACATACAGAAGAAAAAAGCAGCCAATAAAGAGAGAAAAAAAATTTTTAAGAGCCAAATAGAAACTCTGAAGCTGAAAAGTACAATATCTGAAAGGAAAAACAAAACAAAACAAAAAAACCGATTTGAGCAGGCAGAAGACAGAATCAGTGAGTGAAGGTAGATCCATTGATATTATCTAGTCTAAGGAACAGAAAAAAAACAAAAGGAATAAAAATGAACAGAGCCTGAGTGCATGATGGGAGTTCCAAAAAAGAAAAGAGAAGGGTTGGGGAGAGAGAGAGGAGAGAAGAGACAGAGAAAAAGAAAGAGAAATGGGCAGAAATATTTAAAGAAATAATGGCTGAAAAATTCTCAAATTTAATTAAAAAAACAAGCCACACACCCAAGAAGCTCAAAGTATTGAGAAACTCAGTGGGCATACAGTACATAAAGATATAATTTGTTTGACCACAACAGCACAAAGAGAAGGAGAGGGAATGGAGCAAAGATTTTCTTTACTATTGTTATTAAGTATTAATCTGAACTATGTTACCAGTTAAGATGTTAATCATAACCACCAGGGCAATTACTAAGAAAATAACTTAAACACAGTAAAAGAAACAATAAAGGAATTAAAAAGGTACACTAGGAAGCTTCTACTTAACACAAAAGAAGGCAGTCTTGGAGGAACAGAAGAACAAAGAAGACATACAGAAAACAAATAGCAAAATGGAAGACATAAATCCTCCTCCATCAGTAATTACATTAAATGCAAATGGATTAAACATTTCAATTATAAGGCAGAATTGACAGATGGATTTAAAAAATGATTCCAACTATATGCTGTCTGTAAGAAAGACACTTTACATTCAAAGACAAACAAGTAAACAGACGCAAGATGGCACCATGCAAATGGTAACCAAAAGAGAGCTGGAGTGGTTCTACCAATATCAGACAAAAGAGACTTTGGATAAAAATTGTTACTGGAGACAAAGAAGGAATTTTATAATGATACAAGGGTCTACCCATCAGGAAGATGTAACAGTTATAAACATTTATGCACCCAAAAACAGAGCCCCCAAATAAAATGTGAAAAACCTGACAGAATAGAAGAGAGAAATAGACAATGCAACAATAACATTGGAGAATTCAATATTCCACTTTTGATAATGGATTAGAACATTAGAAAAAAAAACCAACAAGACTTACCATTATAAACCAATCAGACCTAACAAGACATCTATAGAGCACCCCACTCAACAAGAGAAGAATACACATTCTTTCTTTAAGTGCACATGGAACATTCTCCAGGATAAACCATATGCTGGACCATAAAAAAAAGTCTCAATAAATTGAAAAGAATTGAAATCATAAAAAAGTATGTTCTCCAGCCACAGTTCAATGAAATTAGAAATCAGTAACACAAGGGGAGGGAGAAAATTAAAAAATAAAACAAATAATAAAAAAAAAAGAAATCAGCAACACAATTAGACAGCTGTGCTGTTCATGGTTTCATTTCCTCTAATTTTTTTTTTCTCCTCTCATGCCCTTCCCACTCATTGCTGATCCGGTCCTTACATAGCAGTTCCCTTTTTGGGGTGCTAATTTGCCACTTCTAATCCGTCAGAAGCTTAGAAATTGAACCACCAAACTTGCATAGCAAAAGAACAAGGCTCAGTACAAGCCCATGAAGGGCTCTGTCTTAAAGTAGCATGCAGCATTAGTGCAGTCTCTGGAACTTCTATCCTCGCCACTGAGGCGCCTGCCTGGTTCTGAGGCAGGTGAGGTTAATGGGAGGCCTAAAGAAATGAGGAAGGCACTACTACAACACAAATCACCTCCACGACAACCAGCAGTTAAGAAAGACTGTTTTTTTGTAGGGAGAATATTCAACCACCTCTCATTAGATGGCAGATATGGCAACCACCCTGATTTGATCATTACACAACATATACACGTATTGAAACATTAAATTGTAGCCCATAAATATGTACAACTACAATGTGTCGATTTGTTTTAAAAGAAACATTATTTCTTCTATTATTAAACGGAGGGAAAAATCCCAGCCTTCTGAAGCACAGCTGTTCAACTTTCCTTGATAAACCAGTCAGATTAACAAGAGAGATTTTCTCTTTTAATGTATCTTTCTGGAAACTCCAATTTCCCTCGATGATATGCCTTCCCATAAAGAGAACATCACTGATCTCACCCTTCCTTACACTATTTTATATTTAAAATCAGTATCATGGGGTTTCATACTTTTAATTTCTCTTCAACTGTTTCATGAACATATGGTCTTTGTCTCCTCAACTACACTGAGGCCCTTGAGGGAGAAAAAGAAGGCCATTCATGTTTCAATCTTCCTTGCAATTTCCCTATCAATTCAGAGAGCAGTTCTTGGCTCATTAATAAGCCCTTAACAAATGCTTACTGGTCAACTCAGAGCTTCACAACTGGTGTATGTTGGTACACACATACATCATGAACAAGTTCTCCCTGCAGAACTCTCTTCGAGGGGAGAACCTGTTCATGATAACAATCCCTCCGGGTCTGGGTGGGGAGTAGGAGCCCTTGGAAGCAGTCCCCTCAGTGTGTGTGAATGCCACGATGGGAAAAAGGGGGGAAGCCTTGGGTGAAATGACTGACTAGAAATGCTGCTAACAAGAACTGGAAACAGCCTGAATGTCCATAAGAAAGATGAAGCTCTTTTACGTACCAAATGGAAAATCTTCCAAGAAATTTAAGTGAAAAACAAGATGTAGATAGTATGTATAACGTATTCATGTAAAAGGGGGGAAGACATATAAACTGAATTGCTTGTATATGATATGATATACCACATGATATCTCTGTAAGGATACGCCACGGTGACTAACTCATGGGGGGAGCCCAGGGGTTAGAGACAGAGGTAGGAAGACTTATCCCTGTAAAGCCTTTGCACTTTTGAATTTTGAACCATGTGACAACATCAGCTAGGAAAGACACTAACATTATAAAGCTGCCAAACCACCTTTACCTATCTCCAAATTCCATTAATAATGATTATCATCTACCCAAACACCTTATTATTAGTCAAACTTTGTGCGAAAAAAATACAAGAAAGATCGGGGTGCTGGGTACCCAACCATGCGCAGATTGTGAAAATCCACTGAGCTGTACATTTATGACCTAGTCACTTTTCCATGGTACAGTACTCATCAATAAAAAGTTAGAAACAAAATGAAGAGGTTATTTAGGTCAACTTGGTCTTTGTTCTCTCTTAGTATACTATTCTTAAAGGAGCAGTATAATATTTCATATATTTGTGGAGATGCACTACTGTTTCAAATTTTTCAATAACGTTTCTCAAAAAAATTTCATATGGGCCAAGCGTGGTGGTTCACACCTGTAATGCTACCACTCTGGGAGGCCAACGCAGGAGGATTGCTTGAGCTCAGGAGTCTGAGACCAGCCTGAGAAAAGTGAGACCCTGTCTCTACTAAAAATAGAAAAAAATTAGCCAGACATGGTGGCATGCACCTGTATTCCCAGGTACTCAGGAGGCTAAGGCAGGAAGATCACCTGAGCCCAGGAGTTTCAGGTTGCAAGTGAGCTATGATGATGCTACTACACCCTAGCCAGGGCAACAGAGCAAGACTCTGCCTAAAACAAAACAAAAACTATGACTTGGGCCAATCAATAATGCTGACCCCATGTGACAAAGTGGACCAGGCCTGACCAGCTCCTCTCACCTCTTTTCCAGGGTTTACAGCCTCAAGGCCCATGCTCTCATGCTCCTGTGATTTTTCTGTGAGCTTAAAATTATTTTCAAATAACATTTTAAAGCTACTTATTAAGATATAACTAGCAATAATTATCAAAACAAGCTTAGAAATGAATCTGAACTTTAACAGTTGTTCCTTACCAGTTATTTTAATTACATAAGTGTTATCCAAAGGCATTAATTCTATTTGCCAAAAAAAAAAAAAAAAATACCTTCTGGCTAGGTTTATAATAGGACAAAATAAGTACCTTCCAAGACCCAAATCTTAACATAATTGTCTCCATCATAAGACTCCACCTCAATAATTCCTCATAATACAAGCCTTAATGGAAAAACTAGATTTACAGGAAGTTTAATAAAAGTTTCTCATCCACATGAAGGATTAAGCTCACCTAAGTGGTGAACACAATGATAAACCCTAATAACAACTTAGGTTAGAAGCACTTAAAGCACAGAAAGAAAAAAAAAAAAAATCAAAGGTCTAGTAAGATGGTAAATGTCCCAATAGATATAATTCTTAAAAATGATAACTAACTAGATATGAAAGGCAAAACTTTAAATGTATAGAAAAACATACAGGAGAAAACCTTTTGTTACCCAAGGAAGGGAAGAATTTCTTAAATAAGGTGTGAAGGCACAAACCATAAAGGAAAAGAATGATAAATTGGACTGAACTTAGATTCACAATTTGCATATAATAAAAAGTTCACAATTAAGGTGAAAAGACAAGTCTACTCAGGAGGCTGAGGAGGGAGGATCACTTGAGCCCAGGAGTTCAAGGCTGCAGGGAGCAATGATCGTGACACTGCACTACAGCCTGGGCAACAGAGTAAGACCCTATCTCTAAAAAAATTTTTTTAAATGAAAAAAAGACAAGCCACAATCTGGGAGAAGATACTCTACCCAAAATAAAGCACTCCAACAAAACCCTAAGACAGACAACAGTCCAACAGAAAAAGGGGCCAAGGCTATGAATAGGCAACTCACAGAGGAGAAAAAAAGAACTCTAGCACCACTGGTGGAAGGGCATCCAGCACCAGCCGCTGGAGAGCAAGCCAGCAGTATCTAGCAACAGCTGTCATCATAAGGCATTTAAAGTAACACAGAGCAACAGGAACACCCCGACTACCCCCAATCCCAGGGAGGTCCTCGCTGCTGCAGTGCCCACGTGAGGAAACAGGGAACCACCCAGGGAGGGAGCTGCCTCACCAACCAGATCCCTTTAGCTAAGAAGGCCACTGACAGCATGCATCGAGTCTTAGGGGAAGCTTCAAGTGTCCAGACAGGATAATTCCAAGCACCCTTCTTAGTGTGTTAGTAATCTTTGGTGATTATATCATATCAGAGGAAAACTAGCCCCAAATGGTCTCCAAACCCCGCAACCCCAGGATGGCATTGTCTAAGTACATCTGTCTGGGTACTAAAGCTAGAGCAAAGTTCTTGATAAAACTCAAGATACTGGCTCCACTGGTGTCTGCCTAGCAGTACATAACATGATTACAGTAAGACATATTTTTAAACATTTTTCTCTCAAAAATCGGCCTATCTTCTACAGTTCTAGCAAGAAGGCCAGCTTCTCACAGATCGGGATCAGGGGAAAGTGCCAAAGCATTACATATTTTAACTATAATGAAATATGTTAAGGTTGTAACTACTTAATTAAGGATGGAGAATATGCAGAAATACTGCCAGTTGTATAATGCTTAAAACAGCATGAAATCCTCAAACAGCCTTCCTCACTGCAAAAATGCACGACAACAAAGAGAGCCCCCAGGCCCAGTGAGCCGCCCGGTGTGTGTGGGGGTGGGGTGGGGGAGAGCCCAAGGCACACAGAGAATAAGGGGTTCACTCAGATCACATTTACAATTTAAAGTGTACCTTTATGATTTTATAATTAAAAATTACATGAAGACCACTCCCTGTACACTTGAAAATGTCCACTTCCCTGGAAGTTCAAACAAAAGGAACAGAATGATTAGGAGACATTTAAAAGCAAGTCTAGGGGGAAGACAAGTACAGGCAAGAATATTATTTCTTCACTTAAGTATGTACTTTAGAAAATTAACTCAAAAAAGAGCTAAGGCCAGGCACAGTGGCTCACGCCTATAATCCCAGCACTTTGAGAGGCTAAGGCATGAGGGTAGCTTGAGGCCAGGAGTTTAAGACCAGCCTGAGCAAAATGGTGAGACACCCATGTCTACAAAAAATAAAAAAGTTAGCTAGGTGTGGTGGTGTGCACCTGTACTCCCAGCTACTCAGGACACTAAGGTAAGAGGATGGTTTGAGCCCAGGAGTTTGAGGCTGCAGTGAGCAATGATTGTGCCACTGCACTCCAGGCCTGGGTGACAGAGTGAGACCCTATCTCTTAAAAAAAAAAAAAAAAGGGAAAAAGGAAAAAAAACCTAACAGTTCACATCAGAAAGTGCATTCTTTTCCTTATGAATGATCTCTGGGGGGGGAAAAAGAAGAAATTACAAAATAAAATAAATTAAAAAAAAAAAACACAGTGTATTCTTTTTCTTGGGCAAAAGATCTAGCAAATGTCTCTGTTCCTTACAAATACTAGCAGTTTATCAACCTAAACACAACACAATCTAAATAATTTTCACTCTAATCAATATTAGGATCCTGCAACTGAAGACAAAAGAAGCACCCCTGCCAATAATAACAGTGAAAAGTCCAAAGCTAAGTCATATTCTCTAGAACTATTAAAAAGTCCGCAAGCAGACTTCCTACTTTCTTCAACGAATTCCACTTATGTGTCAAGGTAACTCAGAAAATGCAGGCCATCTATTCTGAAAGGAACAACTATCATCGTAAAGGCGCAGATTACAATAACCATCTGAAAAGTCAAGGTTCAAAATAAATGCAAAGCCACAAGCTATTGGCTTTTTCACATCATGAATCATTTTATAACTTCGAAACACGTAAGTTTCTAATCTGTGTGGGTCATCATGACCAGACGAGAACAGTCAGGCCTTCGGGAGACCAGAGTCAGGGAAATGCCCTACACTCTTGCAATTTCAGCTGTAGAATTAGCAGAAATCTTATAAGATGATTTTCTGGATAATCATGAAAATACCACTGTGACCATCAGCAAACCATATCTTTTCTTTAGGCCCCAACTGCCATTATTTATTAACCAAGGTACTGGGACAAAAGTATGGAAGCTATGCTGTAAAAACCAAGAGAAAAGGTAATAAGGGGAATTGAAATTAAAAAAAAAAAAAGAACTAATGACAGAATTAAAAGCTTTCCCCATAGTAAAAGACTCTGTTCTTACCTCATAAGACCAGACACACTGCACCCCTGCAAACCTCCGGACACATCTTCCCACCTCCACGTCCTCGTGGGTGGTGTACATTTCCCGGAGACACTTGCCAATGTGTGGTACCATTCTCCGGAGTACCTCCCGGCTCATGATCACGCCAGGCCCCCCCATGCAAAAGTTCTCCCCAGGCTCGAGGGCCAGTTTTCCCATTTCTTCCGTGGTGCCCAGTCCCGTCTGCCCGAGAAAGAGGGGCTCGCTGCTATTCAAACTCCTCAGAAAATTCTCCAGACGATCTCCTTTGATGTAGACATCATCGTCTGCTCTCATAAACCATTCGTACTTGTCCAAGTAGTGGTCATGCATGTACTTGAGCATCATAAAAGACTTCTTCTGGGGTGGGTAGGAGTCATCCACGCCCCGTAGTGGCACTATCGGAATTGGAAGAGATGTGTCTGAACCCTCACTAGAGAAGAATTCAACTTTCCCAGGAATTGTCTTGGACCACGTTCTGGAATTGAAATAAATACCAGTTAGAAAACAGTTTATTTCAAGTTTCTTATTTTCAGAAATTCACATATCTGATCATTTTGAATCCCCACATTCAAGAGGATAATGAACACTGACTTGATCTACATGCTTCCTCTTAAGGGAAGCCCAGGCTAGTAGGTATTACAAAGTCTGAAAAAAGAACTTCAACTAAAAAGAAAGATGACGTGTTAAAATACTTCCAGGATAGCTATTATAAGGTTTAGTTACAGCTGAAAACCAGATTGCCAGGGCACCAAGGTCTACGCATGTGGCTTAATTTTCTGATACCATCAATTCCCTACCTACACACTCCTCAGCTCTATAAAACAAATGACAACAAAAAAATCAAATTGTTAGCCCACTGTTTGCCCACTGACAGAGGAAACATGAGCTGTCAACTGTTAGGAAAAAAGTAACGGCTCCTGCTGAACTACTAATTTAAGGTTATCACAGTTGCACTTTCCCTTATACTTCCTTCAAGCTATGCATTAAGAGCTGAAGTAGCTTAGCTACAATAATTCATTTATGCAGACTACTTCCAGGACAAACATATCATGGAGAATAAATGGAACAGTAAATTTCATCTTAAGATTTAAAAAGCACGGTTCCCAATTATGTTCTATTTTCTTAAAATTTTACTTAACTGTTACAACTGTATATACTACAGTGAAAAAATGACTTGAAGGTTCAATTAAACCCACACAAATCTTTAATGGACAGTCTTAGAAGAGAAATATCTGAAAAGATACACACCAAATCTCCGGAGAAGAGGTACAGAAATAGGGAAATTAGGAGGGGCCAGAGGACCTGTGGGTAAAGATGACTTTCACTTTTTGTTCTATGTATCTCTATAACATGGGAAAATTTTATGACTATCACACGTTACTTGTTCTTGAAAAAAATTTTTTAATTGTGATAAAAGATACATAACATAAAATTTATCATCTTAACCATTTTCAAGTTTAAGTTCAGTGGCCTTTACAATGTTGTGCAACCATCCATATTTTCCAGAACTCTTTTCATCTTGCAAAAGTGAAATTCTAAAACATAGTACTATTTTGTCATTTTTTTTTCTTTTTGAGACAGGGTCTTACTGTGTCACCCAGGCTGGAGTACAGTGGCATCCTCATAGCTCACAGCAATGTCAAACTCCTGAGTGTAAGCAATTCTCCTGCCTCAGCCTCCCAAGCAGCTAGGACTCTAGGCACATGTCACCACACTCAGCTAATTTTTTTTTTTCCTATTATTTGTAGAGATGGGGTCTCACTATGTTGCTTAGACTGGTCTTGAACTTCTGGCCTCACGTGATCCTCCCATTTCAGTGTCACAAAGTGCTATGATTACAGGCATGAGCCACTGTGCCTGGCCAATATTTTTGTAATTTTAAAAACAATTTACAATGAAGTACTTGGAAAACAAACAACTGGCTTTTATTTTTCTTTCTAACCCAAGTATAAGGAATACAAAATGACTTCAAATTTATCTTATTTGAGCAGAGGAAAAACTCAACGGGACTCAACTTTCTGTCAAACATGCCTCTTAAAAAGTCCAAAGATTAAATACAAACCATTTTCATCAAATCTAGGATGATGACTGTAAGATGCACCTTTGTTTTATCTACTAATAACAAAGAAAAATATACCGGCTGGGGGAGGTGGCTCATGCCTATAATCCCAGCATTTTGGGAAGCCAATGGAGGAGGATCACTTGAGGCCAGGAGCTCAAGACCAGCCTGAGCAACATAGCAAGGTGCTGTCTTTACAAAAAAAAATTTTTTTTTAATTAGCCAGGCCTGGTGGCATGCACCTCTAGTCCTAGATGCTCAGGAGGCTAAGGCAGGAGGACTGCTTGAGGCCAGGAGTGTGAGGCTGCAGTGAGCTATGATCATGCCACCGCACTCCAGCAGGGGTGACAGAGCAAGACCCTATCTCAAAAAAAAAAAAGTGCGCAGGGGAGAAAAAAATTACTGCCAAACATAATCCCATGATGCCAGTAACTGTAAAATGCATCCTAATTTCAGAGATGTTAAACTTTGAAAAAAATGCATCTTATAACGAATGTAAGATGGCACTTATTAATGTTTTCCCTTAATATCTATGGATTTTATGAGATTGACGCACTGCCAGCTGCTCTAAGAGGGCAACAACACCCTATGGATTTTAAATGGACCTACATATTCTTACGCCACTTACAGAATTCTAAGAAACAACCAAGAAACGAATTCATTAATCAATTCTATGGTACATTAATTCTACGCATACACATACATTAATTCTATGATATTAGATACTTTACCGGGTACTGTACTTCATTTTCACAAAGGATATACTCCTAAGAGAAAGGATGTGGAATAAATAACAGAGATGGGGCAATTATCTTAAAGAGAAACCAACCCCTCCTACAAAGGGACAAGTCCTTTTGCAAATGTTAACGCGCTGGAACATACAAGGAATGTATGAAATCTACACGTATTCTTCACACTGTGCTGACATCTGGAGGGCAGACAACTTCCCAGCACTCCTCCAGCCTTGGGAACTCAGTGAGGATACTGAAATGACCCCCATTCGAGCCAAGGAGCCCTGGATGCCTGCTCTCTTCATGTAGAAATGTTTTTTGTTTGGCAGTCACAGCAATTATTTGAAAATGTAAATCATTTCAGTGCTTGGCACATAATAGAGGTCAACAACTGTGTGGCATGAGTCCTGCCCACTTCTGTACAATAAGTGACCTGAAGATGCCCTGTGTGTACGCAAAAGGGCAGAAATCATTTCTGTGACCTTCTCATCACTTTCCATCAGCCACACTAACACTTCCCACCATTCCTACATGTAGAGGGAAACTGACTTAATCAAACTACAATGAGAGAATAATCAGGGGCAAAATTCACAGGTATGCTGGAGTTGAAATATACTACCATTCGTGGTACTTCCGAAATATAATTTAAAGCTAAATTGTCTGTATTATCTAACCACAGATTTTAAAACGATAATAAAGAATCAATTTAACTTTAGCTATAGCAAATACATACTCTGCTTAACATGATTAATGAAATGTGATTAATAAAACAGACCAAGTTCAAAGTAGTACTGAAGTAGCCAACCCCAGAAGCCATGAAAATACTAAAGCACCATGATATTATTTGGGAGATGGTGTAGGAAGACAATACTTGCCTTCAAAGGAACAATATACTTAAGAGACAATCTATAGCATAACGGTTAAGAGCACAAGCTCTGGAATCAGGCCACTGATGGGTGAAAATCCTGACTCCACTCTGGGCAAGTTACTCTGTGCCTCAGTTTCCTGACCTGTAAACTGGGGATAATAATAGTACCTGCCTGCTAATGTTGCTGTGAGGGTTAAATGAGTCATTATATGTAAGGTGCTTAGAAGCCTGCCTGGCACTATGTAAGATTTATTATTAGGGAAGACAGGAGTTTGCAAACAAAATAAGGTAGTGAAAGAAAAAACAACGGAAACAGGAGCGCACGGGCTGATTATGGAACAGGTGGTCTCAAGATGAGACACTGGAGCAAAGGCACTGCGGAAAACGCTTCTCACATTTCTGGCTAAAAACCTGATCCTCAAGTTATATATTAGAATTCTCTTTTACTATCAATCTCAAACAATGTTATAGGGTAGGAGTCTAAGACTTTAAACTTTAAGAGTGTTTTCACTTTAAAATGCCATAATCTTTCATATTAGACAGAGAGTCAAAATTTGCCTCCGTCCAGCCCTGCTTCCCACGTGGCCCTACCACACAGAATACAGCCAGGGGAGCGCGAGCAGTGCAGCCATCGCAGACACAATGAATGCCCCGACTATGACTGGAAATGGTGTAATTTGTCCAAGAAGAGAAACCAATTAATTTTAAAAACAGACGATCTAACCTCAAACCATCCTTAAAAGCCTCGCTGCAGTTTTATGGTAACTCCACCCAGTTACCATCTATTCCTTTTTAGGTAACCCAAGGAAAAACCTCATGCTGTCCTTTTCTGTTCTAAATGACTGGTGGTTTGAAGGAAATCTCTCAATACGAAGTCTCTGTAAACCCTCTAATCTTTGAAATTGTGAACTTCTCAATCAGGGTGCTTTTAGCTTAAATAGCACCACAAAGCAAAGGAGTTCTGGAACATAAATCATGATTCATCATGCTTCGGAAGGACGAGAGTATGCATTAATAACTTCACAGAATTGAAGGAAATGCTGCTGAAGACGCAAGCTAGCCCTCCTTCTGCAACAGTCAAGTTCCTTAATTTTCATAAGCAAATGTCGACTTTGCCATCAACACATTTGTTACCAGAAGCAACGAGCTCTTACTTAATTGAAACAGCAGAGTATTTGCAAAGGCCCCTGCCAGAAAGCTCATTTTCAATGGACTGATATCCGACTCTTGCTAAAGCCCAGATAAGACAGTTGAAATTTGAGAGTGCCAATCTTCCATTCCCCTAGGCTGCTATCACTAAACCAAGTTAAATCACAACAGTCAAGTAACACAGCTGGACTGATAGTAGCTTAGCTAAGGAATGCCTTTGCTGACTTAGGACTTAATGTCACAGTCTCCATTTCCACGCAGCGTCATTTTAAGGAAAACTACATAAAATACATTTCTGTACAAAACTGCTTCTACAGCATGACTGTTGTCCCGGGTAAATATTTATAATGTACGGGTAAGTTTAAAAACCAGGCAACAGTATAGACTTGTGATGTGGCTTGCTAAGGGAACAAAAGTATACACACAAAAATAAAATAATGTACAACTCCACCCCAAAGTATTCGCTGTGGTTATTTTTGGATGGGGGAAATTAGAAAGGATTTAATTTTCTTCTTTGTGTTTTCTAGATTTTCTAAATTTTCTGCAACAGGTATATTTAGAGTTAGAAAAAAAATTATCTGGGTGAGAGTGTTAAGCTAACAAGCAACCAAGGAAATCAAAAGATTTGACAACAGAAAACTTTTTACTTTTGTGATAGAAACTTTATCCAATGGGTCAAAACTGAAGGAAAACTGGAGTAACATTGAGTTCTTTCTTTTACAGTGTCTAAACTTTAATAGTTATACTAATTTTTATCATTTAAAAAGTGGGTAGATTTTCTATGAGTTCCCCCAAACCACTACTACATGTGTTGTCTGATGGTTATAGAGTGGTAAGTGTAAAGGAAAACAAAAATCTCAGGACCACCGCCCCCCCAACAACTGCTTATGCACAAGGGAGGTCAAGCCTGGAGGCTGAGTAATGCAACATCCCCTCCCAAATGAATAGGCGGTACTAACATTACACATTAGCCGGATCCCCAAGGAAGGGTAAAGGGCCCTGGGCATCTATAAGGAGTGCCACCATGGGTCAGGCATAAGGAAATTCTTTGCTGGCCTCTCACAAGTAAGGACATGCAAATTATAACTTTAGGTCTACAGGCTAAGTCTAGCCCCTAAAACCAAAGTCTGTTGGTTCTACACAAATACTGTTTATTATAAGTTTATCTTCTCGGGTGCAGAACAGAGTCAGGACAAGATCAATCATTCTTCTCCCTACCCAGGGACATCTGCATAATTGATTCTTCCATCCCTCCCTCTTTCTCTTCAAATTTGCCTTTCACAAAACAGTCACAGATTTTTCTGTGGTTTGTGTTTCCCAGCAAGTCCTCAAACTTTGGCTTAAAAAACCTCCACCGATTGCAATCTTTGTCTCAGTCCCTTATTTTGGGTTGTCATAAGTTTGAAAGGACTCATGATAAAATCATCTCAGAAGGTGGAGTCAAAGAAGAGAGGGAGAATATAGGTTTTTCTTTGTAAAACTGATAAACAGGAATTAAATGTATATATAGAATCCAGGGGGGGTTGGTTCTAGAACCCTCAAAAATACCAAAATCTGCAGATGTTCAAGTCCCTGACAAAATGGTGTAGTACTTGCTTATCACCTATGCACATTCCCTCTAAATCATCTCTAGATATTTATAATACCTAATTGATACAGTTATTATACTGTATTGGTTTCATGTGTATTATTTTTTATTGTTGTACTTTACTTTTTATCAGGGTTTTCTTCCAAATATCTTCCATCTGAGGTTGGTGGAATCTACACGTGTAGAACCCTGAGATACGGAGGGCTGACTGTATTTATATTCTTCCCTGTTACAAAAAGGATTTAAGACAACTTAGCCAAAATTCAAAGAGAACGAGAAAAATAAGCAAGAAAATGAGGCTGAAGAAAAACCACAGCAGGAAACTCCAGCAAGACAAGAGGGGCAATTCCTGGCTGGGGCTGCCCCGCCCAGCTCTCTATCCAGTGGCACCTTGAGTCCAACACAGCACTCTTAGGACACCCACTCCAAGTGGAGTGAGAGCACGGGCCAAGACCTAGTTGCCATAAGGTGACCTATGGATTTGCTAAGGGTGGGCCCAAATGCATCTATAAGCTTTCCAGCAAGCAGCCAGGAGAAGTCACAGACTCTGTCCCATATTCAGGGTTAAGCATAAAAACTACTTCTCCCCAGGGCCATGGTACAGAAAGCAGGGCAGATGTGACGGCTATCCTTACAGGAAGCACAGTTTGATGGAGCAGCAGTTTTATTAGTTCATCCTCCCAAAAAAGCACATGGAGGGCACTATTCTATGCTGCCAGTCAGAGCAGCCATGGGCTTTGTGAAAACGCAGCGGTCTTCCAAGGTTACCAAGTGATGCCACAGGCCTCTCCTCAGCTGGAAGGAATGCCCCCTGGCAGGACGTTGCAAGCATTATTCAGTCCATCATCTGTCTCCTTTGCCTTGGTCCCAAGAGCTCTACAGCAAATGTATCTAGCTGCAGTTCCCCCTTCCGTGTATGTGGTTTCCTCTTTTAAAATCTTTAACTGTTTCATTATGCATGTTAGTAAGATGTGAACAAATTCAAATTCTTTTTGAAAGTAAATGAGAAAATATAATAGAGGTGGTGGGAAAATTATTCTAAAAGAGAAATCAAATTATGCTCTTTACTGTCAATCCTAAAAAAATGGACTTAAGGGGAAAGCAGGCATTCAAGAGTCTGTCTTCTCAATAAAGCTGTTGGCAGGGTAGATGACAGTTTCCCACTTCAACAACAGCCTGGGCACTAGCCCAGAGGGTATTTCCAAGTATTAAGAGCTACAAGGAGCCTGCACTTTGAGCCTAGATTCACAGCGAACAATGGGAATATTCATCATGTGTAAACATGCAACTAACTCTTAATAATATATGCGGACAAAATCTAAGTTTTCAAATCTAATTCTAAAAAAAAAAGTCAGTGTTGTTTAATGCAAACAGTAACACCACCCTGAAATTATTCTGGCCAACCTCTTTGCAAACCACTGTCTTCCTGGACTGAGGCACTACCTGGTATCAAGCCGCTTGACAGCAGCCAACGGCCACCCTGACTCTGAAGCCTCCACTGGCCAGCTTACCAGCTTTTCCATCCCACACACTTATCTCTCAGGTTATCAGACATATTTCTTTTCCAGTCTCTTGGTTGCTGATAAGGCTGAGAAAAGAGTCATCACAGATAAGGACAGCAGCCTTACACACACTTCAACCATTTCTACCAGCTCTTTGTCTGCCTGGTCTGGCGACATGAAAGCCCAGATAAAACCTGCCAGTCAAGGACACCTTTGCAGTGTTTGGGCTGAATTTAACTGAAGGCCAGAAAACTTGATTCAAACCTTAGCTTCTCAAATCCACATTCTGTGTCTGGATCCGTATGCTACTCTAAATCCTATCCATTCATTTACAGGCATTACTGTCAGAAATATACAGAACAAAGTTGAACACAAAATCAGCTTTCGTACCTATGACCAAGTTACAAAACCATAACCTTTTTTTTTTGAGACAGGGTCTCACTCTGTTACCCAGGCTGGAGTGCAGTGGTGCAATCATAGCTCACTGCAGCCTCAAACTCCTGGGCTTAAGCGATCCTCCTGACTCAGGCTCCTGGGTAGCTGGGACTACAGGCACACATTACAATGACTGGTTAATTTTTCTATTTTTTGGAGAGACAGGGTCTTGCTCTTGCTCAGGCTGGTCTCAAAACTCCTGGCCTCAAGCAATCCTCCTGCCCTGGCCTCCCAGAGTACTAAGATTACAGGCATGAGCCACCATGGTCAGCCCCAAACCACAACTCTCATGGCATTAATATTGACATTGTTTTTCAAAACCTTCAGGTTTTTGGTTTAGAAGCACCAATTTGACACTAAATCAGGACAGACCATATCTTATTTTTAATCATCCATAGGCAAAAGTATTTGTCTATAGCAGTCCCCTTTTTGGCATCAGGGATTAGTTTTATGGAAGACAATTTTTCCACAGACAGGCGGTGGGGATGGCAGAGCTCAGGCGGTGATGGGCGGCCGGGTTCCCAACAGGCCACAGACGGGAGCCAGGCCATGGCCTAGGGGTGGGGGACTGGGTCTACAGAATATACCCCGTAGCTATAAATGCTTCGGAAATGACACTGAAGACAGACAGCTTTCCTACTTTTAAATTGTAACTAAGTTTCTTCTTTCCCTTATTCCATCCAGAACCAGAAGCCAAAAAGGTACCCACAACAGATGGAAGCACTGAATATCTACATTAAAATACAGAAGCTGAAGCTCTTGCATCTCAAATGCCATCACCTAACTCTCCCAAATATCACCCAGAAGCAGGAAGTTACAACTGAGGAAAACATAGTTACAATAACCAAGTAAACACGTTTACCCCTACATTTCAGGACAGAATTAACTGTTACTGAAACAAGAAGGACCCCAGGGAGCCGAGGACCCACCTGCCCTCTGTGCCCAGCAGTCCCCGGCAGCTCCGGTTAACACGCTCACAATGGAAAGCACAGCTCTTCTCCAGAGCTGTCATCTCCTTTTCGTCTGTCTCCCTGTAGCTTCATTACTAAATAATTGTTCATCGTAGAAAAACTAGGATATGGTTTTAGAATATAGAAAAGCACTAAGAAGAATATGAAAGATGATTTAGCATCATGGTGTGTATATTGTTTTACTCTTTTCATGCTACACAAACACATAAGTTGTTTGATTTTACACAAAAATGGCCTCATACTGGCCACACTAAGTTGCTATCCACTCTCACTTAAATATATTTTGAATTGAATAATTCAAAATATATTTTGAATTTGAATAATTGATTTTGGTCCATATACCTCCTAATGCAAGACACCTAAGATACTTGAAATGTCCACTTCCTATGAATGTCTTTTAGCACATCTTTAAATTCCTCTGGAAAATTTTCTAGAGGAATTGCTAGATCTCAGGAGATATTCATTTTAAAGTTCTTGATAAAAACTACCAAAGTGCCCCCCAACAGGTACCAATCTCTGCTCAGGCCCTACTCCAGCCCACCCTCTCTAACAGTAACACTGCCAGACTGATCTTCTGAAACACAAATCTCATCAAGTTATTGAGATAGCACCAACAACTCTGGACACTCACAATACAAAGCTCAAACCCCTGAGCCTGGCACACAGACCTTCCCTCCTGCCTGGCCCTGCAAGTCCCTGCCCACCATTCTGCCACCCACAGCCTATGGCCAGCCCCAATGAACTGTCTGTCTCTTCATGACTTCACTACTTTTTGCTATTTCATGTTTTAGGAAACATGTAGTTGTCTCTGCTTCAAAAACTCCTATTCGTCCTTCAGGACTCGTTGGGGGAAAAGGGTGGGAGTGTGGGTGAGACCCTTCCTGACACCCTTCATACAGTGAGTGTAAGCCTCTTTCTTCTGTAACCCCCACGATAATTAGCTTAGGCACCTCCAGAGCCCTCATCAACCAATACTGTCATTCCTTTCCTTCCTAGACTATGAACTCTGCAGGGACTGGGGCCCAGTACTAGTAATCTACTTTCAATAAATAGTAGCTTAATTAATGGACAGGGAAAAAAGTGAAACTGCCAGTTCCATGAAAATGCATTACGCATGATCCTCTACTGATAACCATGGCTACCTCTGGAATATTCTGTTTGAGTGCATCAAGATCTTGAACTATGACATAAAGAAACCACACTCTTTCTCAGGGCCACATTGTTCAGTAGTCTTCTACAGGAAATTCATAACCTGAAATGGGGTGGGTTCCCAAAGTTCACTTGCAGATTGATTATTTGGATTTTGTAAGCAAAACCCATCTGTGTACATGTTGCCAAATTGGATTCCATCTAAGAAAGCAAGTACTACTCTGAACTGTTTCAAGATAAACATGGTTTACTTAGCGAAAGAAATAAGGAAATGAACTCAGATTTACAAGGTAGGAGGAACTCATTAAGGTTGGTAAAAGGAACAGTCTGCCTTCATTTAAAGCATTAGGAAGAGGTCATTAACTGATATAACAATATCTTGAAATAAGATTCCTACATCTCAAGCTAGTGCCTCTCAAATTTTCTTCCCACAGTCCCCTAGAGACTGATGCTAATCTTTAATGTTGCCCTTTATCACTCCTGAAGCAAAGAAGGGAAACCATCCATCCCTTTCTTCTGAGAAAGTAAAGAAAGAACAAAACCCTTCCCCATCTTTAGCCCAGGGGAGGTAAGAACCAAGACAAGTAAAAGGTGTTGGATTAGCTCAGTGTTCTGGGCACAAAAATTGACCAAAAAGCTAAATATGTACGCTTTTAATCAAAATATTGATTTTAAAAAGAAACTAGCATCAAAACTCTTTCAGCAAGAACAGGTAAGTATAGCCAAAAAAATGTTTGAAACAGATGAATAACAAAGGGGAACTTGTCTACCGGATATTAAAATATTATTCAACCTTCAATAACTTCAATGGGTGGTACTGGCACAAGAACAGACAGAAAGATCAATGGAACAAAATAGAAAGTCCAAAAACATACCCAAGAATTTTGAGTATGATGAAGATGGCATTTCAGATGGGTAGGGAAATGAGAGCTTAGTCAACAGATGGCACCGAGACAATGTACTACTTGGGGAAAAATAAGATTGAAATGATTTCTACCCTTTCTAGAATTAGGGAAAAAATGTTACCTTTACAAATCTCTCCAGAGCAGTAACTTTGTGAGCTTAAGGGGCAAGGGGGGAGCCTAAAATCAGAAAGGGAAAGATGCAGATAAAAGCATACTAATGTTTACCTTCTGAATATCAGAAGAATATAACTAAGAAAAAAATTTAAACATGGGAAAAATATGAATGGCCGCTAGTAACACAAGATACAAGGAACCCAGGGGTTGGGACAACCAGTCACTAATTAGCATAATAAACTATTTCAGAGGAATCATGTATCCTTTTAAAGTGAAATTACCCACAATACAAATGCTTTGCAGATTAAGCCAAAACAAGTTATTTTATGTTCGTTTGTAGAACCCCAGCTACTCACCTCCCTTTCCTGCTTAAACCCTCCAGTAGCTTTCTAATTCACTTACTTAGAATGAAATTCCACAAGACCAGACACTGCTGGTCCATTCCCTTTCTTTTTTTGGCCTTCTTGGGGTTCCTGCCTTGGGACTTTGCAGCTCTTCACTTTGCCCTGCACACTCAGCAATGATATTCACACAACTGGCGCCTCATTATCTGACCTCAGCCTAAATGCTACTTTCTTCAAAGCCTTTCCCAACCACCTAATACAGAGACAGGACACCACCCCACCTGCCCTCACTTACCCTGTTCTATTTTCTCTGCAGCACCCATCACTTGCTGATACCTTTTTTTAAGTGTCTGTCCCTCCCACTACAGAACAGGAGAACAAGCATCTGTACTGTGCTGTGCCCAACACTCAGGGCCTGGACCCAGAGGGGCCATGCATGTATTTGCCTTACAAAGGGATGACTCCTAAGTGCGTCTAAACATTTTAATGAATCAGATCACTCCTATGAACTTAACAGCTACCATGCCTACTCAGGGCCTGTAGAAGTTAGCCCTGGCTGGTCTCTGATGCAGATCAGATGCTACACTTACTTTTTAAAATCTGTTTCTTGTCTGCTATCAGCTGTTACTGCCCTGCTATCTCTTGGTGGTCCCTATCCTGACCTCAAGCATATGGCACATCTAGAAAGTAAAAATACGTAATGATGGGGCTGCTCTATCATTAAAGTGCAGTGACTTTAGTGCAGATGGGCCCATCTCCTTGGATTTTTCAAAAGTTTTTTAGCCCCTTTCTGGATCTCAGTTCTTAGAAAAAAGAGGTTGCTAGTTTCTAGTTCCCAGACACAAATTCTGACATTTTCAATATCCTACCTATAGTGCCATCTTACTAAAAGTGTTAGCATCTCTTTCACGCATAAGTCAAACAATAGTTTTGTTTTTAAAAAACCAAAAACTGGAGTTTTTTTAATAAGATAAAAGAATTAATTTGTTTTTTAGGGAAAATGTAAAGCTGAGCATACCCAGTTTCAAACTAGAGTTCCACCTTGTGCTAGGAGATTCAAGCTTACTTTTATACTAAGCTGTGCATGGAATTGCCACTTTAAGAGCTCAGTGTGGACTTCTGGCCCTGGCTGCAAAGCACAGCAAAACCGTAATCATAAGTTATACCCTATAACCTCCATCCCAATTGAGGCCTTACCCCGAAGTTCCTTAACTTTTTAGCCTTAGGCTAAAATCGTCTTGTGCCATCTCCCACAGCCAGTCTAAACACAGGGTTGACAAGCAGAGATGAGGAGGACCCTAACCAGCAGGGTAGGCCCACCCCCAGGCTCTCAGTACAGTGATTTCTTAGATGAGAAAAATAAAAGAAAAGGTATGTGAGAAAGCAGAGTGACAGGATGCTGTGTTTCACACTGCGTTTCTCAGAAAGACAGAGGTGTCAAAAATAAGAGAGAACAGGTCCAGAGGACAAACTGTATTTCTACTTTCCAATGCCTGAAATAAAATAAACAGTGAGATAAAATCTTACGCTCAAAAAAAGATGAGGTAGGAGATGTGCAAAAGAGGCCAAAAGAGTGGGCATCAAGCACAGGCTTTGGGATAACATCCCCATGTGTAAAATAGGGGTTCTAGCTTGTGTTACATTTTCTGAGTATTGCTGGTGTATCAGGACCTCCACCGATTTGTATATATTGATTTCATAACCATGAAAACGCAACTGGCGGGGGGAGTCACCTAATCTACTATTTGAAGTAACTACTCTGGTAATTGCTCCCAAAGTTGTGATTTCACATGGTCTGTCACCAAATTGCCATCGTATGGATTTATTTGCAAAACCATGCTGTACACAACTTACAAATCTCACCCTCAATTTCTGATGTGGCTCTTTCTCCACTCAAAAAGTATGATTCACATAAAATTCCAGGCAATGCATGGCAGGTGTGCATGAGAGCCCTAATCAGCTGGTTGCCAAGTCACTGCATTAGTCTATATTCACAATGCCTGTATTCTAAACTTTTCAGCCGCTCAGGACCCTGCCTGGGAACACATGGACTTAAGCAAGATCCTAATGAAAACATGCAGGAATGTGGATCAAGACAGTCAAAGGGCAGCCATTCAAGAAAGCTCTTTCACGTTCTTTCTCAATCCTTTACTTCCTCCCTTAAAGGAAAGGGAGAAACTATATGCGTTTCCCCTCACAACATCTAACACCTGAAAATTCAGACCAGGACAAGACTTAAAAGCTGAAGTATAAAAGGTATTGGTTATAAATTAAGAACAAAAAGCAACTAGCTTAGCGTTGCTCAGCATTGACTGCTCTAAAATTTCATCCCCAGAACGCTCATGCTCTAAAGCCATTCCCTACATTGGTGTGTTCTGTGGCTGGATGAAACCCAAAGTTCATCCAAACAATAAGCGTTTCTATACTTCACACATAAAAGGTTTACATCAAATACCTTTACTGAGTCTACGACCCTCTCCTACTTTAAATTCACTCCAATACAAATCTGATTCTAACCATGCCAGCCATTCCAAAATCATCTCCCTTCTAAAGACTACTTTGGCTAATGCTTTTGTTAAACCTGAACATGATTCCAGCCACTTTCACGACTCATGTGGCCAACCAGGGCCCAATTATTGGATAAAATGCATACACCACTAAACTGAATTAACACCGGTATGCAGTCTTCCACTGAGTCCACCACAGGCCGGGAACTGCTTTTCTCCAAGGTTCTCTTTCTCTTTACTCAACAGACCCCGGCGTGGTCCAGTGCGCAGTGACCACTCCCTTTCATTTGCAGGAGTGCCCCCAACTGTGAAATCTCAAAGTATGATATGGAAAGGCTCTAGAACCAGATTAATTTACACGGGCTCTAGCTCTGCAAGGGCAAAAGTGCGAGTTTTAGAGAATCAATCCCACTGCCACCACGACCACAGGTACTGTGCTAGGAGTTTTCCAACAACCTTACGAGGGAGACACAATCAGTCCAGCCCTTTTAACAAAAGAGAGAGCTTGGTTGGAAGACTGAAATGCCTTGTGGAAGGTCAGGGTGAGAGGCACACCCAGCGGAACCACCCTAGTCCATCTGACCCCAAAGCCGATGCTCTCGAGCCTTGCGCTCACCATCTCTCCTCTGACCTCCGCTGCCAAAGCCCGGCATCTCTGGAGAGACACCCGGATCTCACAGAAAAAGCGGGCAAAGGCGCGAGCCCCGGGAGGACCCGCAGGGCCACCAGCTGGGATGTCGGATGCAGGAAGCGGTGCCTGGGGAGCAGGGGCTCACCTGTAGGCGGCCAAGGCGCGGGTCTGCAGGTATTTCTGGGCGGTCATGACTCCCACGAAGAGAAAGTTCTTGTCCCGCGGGCCGCCGTCCACGGCCGAGCCGTGTGGCCAGAGCTGCGCCCCGCGCGCATCACCGCGCGCCCCGCCGCCCTGGGAAGCCGCCGCCGCCGCCTGGCCGGGCCGGCAGCCCTCGGGGCTGGCACGGCGCCGTGGACCCGCTCGCTTCAGCTCGGAGGCGCGGGGCAGCACCAGCCGGGAGGCCAGCACGAAGCCCAGCACGAGCCCGAGCAGCACGCTGAGCCAGGCGCGCCGGCCGCGCGCGGCCATGCCCGCGCCGCTCCGCCCGCCGGGCCGCCGCCGCAGGCTCCGCGCGCCCTCAGCCCGCCGCCCCCGCCCGCGGAGGCCAGCCCGCCCTAGCGCCGCGAGGCCC
>CAUYRT010041364.1:0-33271 GCA_963574885.1 Lepilemur ruficaudatus
TAATTGGCCAACTAAAAATATATAGAAAAAATTAGCCGGGCATGGTGGCGCATGCCTATAGTTCCAGCTACTCGGGAGGCTGAGGCAGGAGGATCGCTTGAGCCCAGGAGTTTGAGGTTGCTGTGAGCTAGGCTGATGCCATGGCACTCTACAGCCCGGGCAGCACAGTGAGACTCTGTCTCAAAAAAAAAAAATAGTACAAAAAAATTCCTTATGCCTTTCATCCACATTCCTCAAATATTAATATTTCATATAACCACAATACAATTATCAAAGCCAGCAAATTAACACAGATATAGCACTATCATCCAAATCTACAGACCTAATTCAAATTTCACCAAATGTCCCAATGACACCCCTTTTCTTGTTCAGAGTTTAATGTAGCATCACACTCCCCGTTTGGTTCTCATGTCTCCTTAATCTCCCGTAACCTGGAACTATTCCTCAGTCCTTTGTCTTCCATGACTGTGACACTTGTAAAGGTAACCAGCTAGTTATCTTGTACAATAGCTTTCATTTAGGGCTTGGCTGATTCCTCATGATTAAATTCAGTTCTGCGTTTTTGTCAAGAGTATCACCAAAGTGATGCTGTGTCCTTCTCAGTGCGTGATGTCAGGAGGCAAATGATGTTTTTCCCACTTATGGGAATGTTCACTTTGATCACTTGATTAGGGTGATATCTACCAGGTTTCTCCACTACAAAGTTACTCTCCCTTTGTAATTAATAAATGTCCTGTGGGAAGATCTTTGAGACTAAGTAAATACCCCATTTTCATCTTATTTTACCCACTCACTCTAACTTCCATTGAGGGTTTTTACCTAAAAACTTATTACCATAGTATTTGCCAAACAATGCTTTTCTATTTCCATTTGCTAGTTGGAATTCTACTGTAATGATGAGCTTTCTCATCTTATCTCTGTATTAATTTATTCAGTTATTTATTTTTATCAGTATAGATTCATGGTTCTTACTTTATAATGCATTACTCTTAGTATTTACTTTCTTAAGTTGTTTAAGATTTGGCCATTGGAGCCCCTTCAATGGGCTCTGTGTCTTTTCGACATACCCCATCATTTTGTGTGTGTGCAGTTCTTGTTTTCTGTTTCATATTCATTTTGCATTTTCCCTGCCCCAGCCAGAAATACATACAGAGGGTGGCTCAGGGAGATGTCACTCTCCTTATCCTTTCTATCCTATTCCCATTCACTGCCTGTAGGCAATCAATCTTGTTTGCTTCTGGTTTACCCTTCTTGTGTTTCTTTTTTGCACAATCAAATTATGGGGACCAGATTGTGGTAAGATGTGTTGAGAAACCCATCTTGGGCACAAAATTGGGGGAGACATGCCAAAAAAATGAGTAATCAGGATAAATAATATTTTAATGAAACATTTAAAAAAATCAAAGTGAATGCAAAAAAATCCACGATGACAAAATATTAAAAATTTGGATAACTATCACTGCTATGCTAAGCCATATTGGAACCAGAAGCAAAAGGAAAAATGTGCATCCCCCATTCACGTTTTTAAGTAAATTTGATGGCTCATTTTCCCCAGAACATTATGGTAGCTGAAAAAAATATTGAAGAAATTGCCAGGCATGGCCACTCATACCTGTAGTCCCAGCTACTCAGGAGGCAAGAGGATTTCTGGATTTCTGGCAGGAGGATTTAAATGATTTTTCAAAAAAATCATTTAAAAAATGAGATGCCAGTGGATTAAAACTCACATCAATATAAATTTAAATATTTTGTTTACACCTAAGCAGACCTATCTATGGGCTAACCTAGCCATGAACCAGCCCAGGACTTTTCCTCTGTCAGCTGGTCATAAGGAGCCTCCCGTGAGGCCACAGATATAAGCTGAGAGAGGATTGATACAATAGAGGTAGATGACATAGGGTCTGGGCCCCCTGTTCATATAGCTTACTTGTGCCCTTTGGACCTGCTTGACTATCCTGGATGTACCACTTCCACTGCACAGAGAAGTGCTGACGTGCCCACCTAGTCTTAGCATTTAGTGGGTCTGGCAGTTGCTTGATCCCTGCAGTCAGACACTTGGTCTCTACCGGGACATAGTAACACTCCAGAAGCCTTTTATCAAGTGGTTCTCTATTACTCACAGAATCCTTTTGCCCCAGAACCCTAGGGGTCTTCACTGGGCCCTCTTCATAGGGGATTGACAGAAACTTCATATGGTGTCTTTATCTACCACAGATAACTCTAGCAAAATGGGGTCTGTTGGGCCATTTGGCCCAAGTGGCAGGCCAGGTTATGCTGCAGCCTGGAGCTGCTGCAGAGCCTTTTCTGACCCCGAACCCCACTGAGAACTGACATATGTACAAGTCACCTGATATATGGGTCAGAACAGTATTCCCTAGTGCAGAACACGCTGCCTCCAAAACCCAAAGAGGTTTCCCAAGCTTCACGCCTCTTTCTTAGTGGTGGGTGTTGCCAGGTGCAATCACCTGCCCTGGACCTATCTTCCTACATCTCCCATACCACTGGCACCTAAATGCTGCTCTAGCATGGCTGGTTTCTGAATCTTTGTAGGGTGTAACGTCTTATCCTCTGGAGCACATATATCTCACCAGCACATCTAAACACTTGACGTGTCTTTGTCCCTATGAACACTGCGGCCTATTGGCAATCAAAATAGATCCCTGGAGTCGAGTCCTCCTGGAGACCATTCCAGCCCTGCTCCCCATTAGGGTGATTCCACCCACCTCGCCTTTGGTAGTCAGGAATTTCCATCTAGCCCCACAGAACAGCCACTACTGAGCTTCTCAATGACAAGGGCTCCCTTCCTACCTCATTTTGTATCACTTCATAAAAGGAAGAACCTCCAGGCTCTCTCCTCTGGTCATCTGGTGGGTTCTCAGGTCCTACAGAATGAGCTTTTCCCCCTTTCTCAGCACCCTGCCCCAGCACCTCTCTAGCACGAGCACCTCTATCTATGTGTGCTGTCGTTTTCTCATATTCCAGAAGCCACCGCGGCTGGAGCTGGCTCTAGGAACCCTTGCTAGGGCGGTGACTCCTGAGCCATGGAGGTCCTCCATATCAAAAACTCTTCCTTATTCAGTCTCACCCATTAAGATCCATTACCAGTGATACTTTTCCCCCAGTTCTAGGCCCTACAGCTCTCCAGTGAAAATCCCTTTTCTTCCCTAGCAGGTCCTGTAGTTTCCTCGGCCAGGCTGTGTTGTGACTCCACTCTGGTCTAATAGCCTTAGGGGAGGTGGGGACAGATCTTGGGGAGGGCAAGTATCATTTTGAAAGGCACCCACCTAGGTTGGAACACATATAATTTCCAGGCAAGGCGAAGCTGCTATATTCCAGCAAGGCCTAGTGGGCCACTTCTGCAGGCCCACAGGTTCAGGGGAACCTGGAGTTTCAGTGAGATTAAGGTTAACCTAGATATCAGCATTCTAGGTCCCAGGGCCCATTCCTTCCCCCTCACAGCATAAGAGACTTGCTAAGGCTACCGATTTAGGCTTCTTTGCAGTTCTGTTGCTATCAAGGCATGGATGTGACTTTCAGCATGGTTTGCTCTCTACATGAAGGTGCCTTAAGCATCACCATACAGGCCCTTCTGATTCACACCATGTCCTGAATTGGTAATTGGCCAACCTGAGCTTGTCATTTTCTTCTTCTTCTATGCATAATTGGCATAGATATACTCAACAACTGGCAGAATCCTCACATTGGCTCCCTTACCTGTGAAGTGAGTGCTATTTTGGTAGAAAAGTTCAAGTGGAAGCCACCATACTGCCTCCACCTATGGAAACCTTTTTTTTTTTTTTTTTTAAGAGATGAGGTCTCAATCTGTTACCCAGGTTGGCATGCACAATCATAGCTCACTGCAGCCTTGAACTCCTGGGCTCAAGTGATCCTCCTGCCTCAGCCGCCCGAGTAGCTGGGACTGCAGGTACATGCTACCATGCCCAGCTAATTAAAAAATTTCGTAGAGATTGGGTTTTACTATGTTGCCCAGGCTGGTCTTGAACTCCTGGCTTCAAGCCATCCCCAACCTCAGCCTCCCAGTGCTGGGATTACAGGCATGAGCCACTGTACCTAATGTACCTCATTTTTTTAAATGTCATTTGAGAGAAATTAGCATAAGCATCCAAAGCTACATATTCCTTTAGTGTTCATCACAGCAGTGGCTGTAAGAGGGAAAAATCAGAAATAAGCATATGTCAAAAAAAAAAAAAGAAAGAAAAAATTAGGCAGGACTGCAGGCATGCCACCATGCCAGGCTAATTTTTCTTATTTTTTTTTTTTTTTAGAGATGAGGTCTTGCTATGTTGCCCAGATTGGTTTCAAACTGCTGGCCTCAAGCCATCCTCCCTGCTCAGCCTCCCAAGTCACTGGATCACAGGCATGTGCCTCTGAGCCTGGCTTCTATGAAAAGCCTAAAGCAAAATCAAAGCCACTTTCCTGGAGGGATTGCAGAGATTAGTGTTGCCATCAGGACTTGGAAGAACATGAAGAGGTGGCAATTCCTACCACATCCCCCTTCAACTCACCTTTTTGGCCTGTGCAGAAGACAGATGGGTCTTAGAGAATGACAGAAGATTATCATGAACTTAATCACTGGCAATTTCCACTGTATTACTGTTCCATATATAATTTCCTTTCTGAAGTAAGTCAACGCATCCCCAGGACTTGCAATTCAGCTATTGATCTGGAGAATGCTTTTTTCCCTGTATACCTGTCAGTCGAGACCATCAGACACAGTTGCCTTTCAGCTGTTGGGGCCAGGAATACACCTTCAATGTCCTGCGTCAAGGATAATCAATTCTCGGGCCCTCTGTCCTGATCCAGTCTGGAAGGAACAGAATTACCTTTCTAATCCACAGGACATTGGGTTGGTTCATTCTTTTGGTGATATGGTGTTGATTGGGCCTGGAGAGCAGGAAGTAGCAACTGCATTAGATATCTAGGTGAGGCACTTGCATACTAGAGCACAGGAAATAAATCTCACAAAATTTCAGGGGTCTGCCACCTCAGTAAAATTTCTAGGGGTATACTGGTCTGGAACATTTCGAGATATCCCTTCCAAGATGAAGGGCAGATTTCTATATCTGGCTCTTCTGCCACCAAGAAAGAAACACAGTGCTCTGTGAGCCTCTTTGGATTTTGAATGGAACATACACCCCCATTTGGCTATGCCATTTCAACATGTTCACTGAATAACCCGAAAGGCTACAGGTTTCAGTAGGGTCTGGCTCCAATAGTGCTTGTAATGGTTAATTGTAGGTGTCAACTCGACTGGGTTGAGGGAAGCCCAGATATCTAGTAAAGCATTATTTCTGGGCCTATCTGTGAGAATATTTCCAGAAGACATTGGCATTGGACCCAGTGGACTGAATAAAGAAGATCTGCCCTCACCCAATGTGGACAAGCACCATGTGATCAGCTGAGGGCCAAAATAGAACAAAATGACAGAAGAAAGGCGGACTCACTCTTTCTCTCTCTTCTGGAGCTGGGACACCCCTCTGTTCCTGCCCTTGGACGTCATAACTCCAGGTTCTCTGACCTTTGGAATCTGGGACTTGCACCAGCAGTCCCCCAGGTTCTCAGTCTTTGTCATTGGACTGGGAGTTACCTCATTGGCCTCCCTGATTCTGAGGCCTTTGGACTTGAACTGAGCTACACTACTGGCTTCTCTGGTTCTCCAACTTCCAACAGCCTATCATGTGATTTCTCAGCCTCCATAATCTTGTGAGTCAATTCACACAATAAATCTTCTCTCATCCCCCATGTATGTTCCTATTAACTATGTCTCTCCTGAGAACCCTAACCAATACAGTGCTTAAAGTGTCTGTGACAGAGAAGGATGCTATATGGAGTCTTGGCAAGCTCACATAGATGATTCACTGCTCAGACATTTAGGATTTTGGAGCAAAGTTATGCCATCCTCTACTGATAACCATCTTCCTTTTGAGAATAATTTATGGCTTGCTACTGGGCAGTATGGGGGACTAAACACTTGACTACAGGCCACCAAGTAACCTGAGTTACCAGTCATGAACTGAGTGTTGTCTGACTCATCTGGTCATAAATTTCAGCATGCATAGCAGCACTTCCTCTTCAGGTAGAAGTGGTATGCATGAGATCAAGCTCAGGTCAATCCAGAAGACATAGGTAAACTTCATGAGCAAAAGGCCCAGATGCCTATAGCCCTAACTCCTGCTTCACTGCTCCTTTCTCCCAACCTGCATTGTGGAAAATTCTATTCCCAAAGAAGGCCACAATGATATCTCTTGTCCCATGTTCTCTTCTAGACTGTTGATGCTCACTCATCAAGAAGTTGAGTCCATGTACCCTCACCTAGAGCCTGTGCCTTGACCAATAAAGTAAGGGAGATGTGATGTTTTGTGCCTTCCAGAATTCTTGGACACTCACTTTAGGAACCTCACTATGCTATTAAACACCCCAAGCAACTTGTGGAGAGGCCAACATGAAGGGGAATAGAAACCTGGCCCCCAATCCTGGCTAATCCTCTGCCTACAGCCAGTACCAACTTGCCAGTCATGCAAATGAGCCAAATTCAAAGTCCATCCCCCGGACCCCAGTCAGGTTTCATAACTGATGCCATATGGGATAAAGATGAACCATCCCTGCTGAACCTTGCCCAAATAACAGATTCATGAGCAAGGTATTGTTGTGACTTTAAGCCACTAAGTTTTGGAGTGGTTAGTTAGCAATAGATAACCGATGCATTCATCTATGGCCCTGAAGTACTATGAGAAGGGACATCCTCTCAGTGGGCAGAACTGAACAGTATACCTGGTCTCTCATTCTGCCCAGAAAAAGAGATGGCCAGGGGTACAGACCTACTGTGATTTATGGGTGGTGGTTAATTGTTTGACCAGATAGCCAGGGACTTGGAAGGAACATGATTAGAAAACTGGTGTCAAGGAAGTCTGAGAATAGGTATGTGGACGGTCCTCTCTGAATGGGCCCAGGATGTGAAGATATTTGTATTTTGTGTGACTGCTTACCAAAAAGCAACCTCAGCAGAGAAAAATCTTAATCATCATACAGATAATATGACCTGTTCCACCAACATCAGTGGTGGAATTTTCTCCAGTGATCCCTGTCCTTGCCCAAAAAACTCTTGAAAAAAATGGCCAAAGTGGCAGAAATGGAAAATATGCAAAGGCTTAGCAACATGGAGTTCTACAGCCCAAACTGCCAGCAGCAAAGTTCAACAATGAGCTTCCAACGTGGTCCCACTCCCCAGGGGAACAACAAGTCATATGGTATTAGCTTGTTTTCATTGGGTCACTTCCGTACTGGAAGGGACAGTACTTTGTTCTCATTGGAATAGACACTTTATATACAGATTTGCCTTCCCTGCCCACCATGTTTCTGCCAAAACCACCGTCTATGGACTTAACAGATGTTTTCCCTGTCATAGTATTCCACCATGCATTGCTTCTGACCAAGGAACTTACTTTACAGCAAATTAAGTGTGGTGATGTGTTCATGCCCAGGGAATTCACTGGTCCTGTGTTCACCATTGCCCTGAAGCATCTGGCCTCATGCTGTAGTAGAATGGCCCTGTGAAGATTCAGTTCCATTCCCAGTTAAATAGCAACATCTTGTTGGGCTCGGGTAATGCCCTCCATGATGCAGTAGATGCTCCAAGTCATCGGCCACTATATAGTCAGGATTCATGGGAATTGAAGAGCCAAGATGGGAACGGTAATTGTGAGAAGAGCCAGTCCCATTCCCTCTCCTAGTAATTCCTAACATAGTTTTTGCTTTCCATTGCCTTGAGTTTGGGCTCCGCTGGTCTAGAGTTCTTTGTTCCCAAGGAAAGAATGCTTCTACCAGGGAACACAGCAATGGGTCCATTAAACTGGAAAGGGAAACTGTTGCCTGGCCACTGTGGCTCCCCAGGCACAGCAGGAGTTTCTGTGCTGGCCAGTGCAATTGGCCTTGACTGTCAGAGGGAAACCGGGTTGCTAGTACACAATGGGGCTACGGAGGAGTGTCTGGAAGGCAGTCACTCCCGTGGGGTGCATCTCGGTTCTCCCATGTCCTGTGATAAAACTTAATGAGAAACTACAACTCAGGTACACAATATTTAAGTTTCAGGATATCAAAGGTGGCATATAACTCAGCTAGAAGTAATCCAAAAGATGGGACTTTATATCCTCTTTTTGAGAGAGGTTTAGTGTGTTTTTTATTGTGTGAAGGATAGTCACAGCATGTTATCTAGGAGTATACTTTTGTTATTGACTATATTGGAAACATAAATATGGTGAACAGAGAGGGGATGAACCGTGGTGGTTTAGCACAGGGCCAAACTGGCTAAACTGGAACTGTGTTATCTGGAATTCCCTTTCCCTGACTCCTAGGTTAAGATTGGCCAAGAGAAAAAATTGCATGAGATGCGGAAGAGTGAAACAGCAGCCGTTAGGGCCTGAAGGTCAATACAGGGCTCCAGGTGCCACTGCCACTTGCTTGTGACACCCCTCATGGGCTTGCTCTTCCTCTCTGGGTCTTCTCCTTCAGTATCCAAGTGCTGGACCAGGTGTGCGTGCAGCTCTGTGGCAAAGGGCACCAGCGTCTGCAGGTAACCCATGGCAGCGCTGTTGGAGGCACTGAAAACCAGATGTAGGTTCCAAGACGTCTTCATGGGTTCCAGTTCCAGTTTTTCCCCACTCTCCCCTGCTTCACATTCAGCTTGGATTCTCAGCTCCCAGCCCCGTCGACCTACAGCAATGCCGGCCCAGTCGCCAGACACAAAGCCTTCTGTAGACTTCCTCGCCAGCTGCCTCCACGGTCCCTGGCTGATGGCTTCTCTCTGGTCCTCTAACTGTCCTCTTCCAGACTTTCACTGCCCTGGCTAACCCTGACCCTGACCTTAACCCTGCAAATTTCAAACTTACACTAAAAACCTATTTATTGTTTACCTGAAATTCAAATTCAACTGGGTATCCTGGATTTTTATTTGCTAAATCTGGTGGTCTTAATTGAGAAATAACAGTAAAGTGTGCTGACCCTGACTGCACCACTTGATGAATGTGTACATAAGTTCACACCCGGGAAACCAGCACACTGCTCAAGATATAAAATTCCAGCATCCGAGAAGGCTCTTTCCATCCATATCTCCCCCAAAAGATAACCTCTATTGTGACTTCTTTCGCCATTTATTAGTTTTTCCTGTGTCCCTGAACTTCATATAAATGGGCTGGTGCAATGTGTGTGCTTTTGGGTCGGGCTTTCTTCACTCAACACAAAGTTTTGAGATTCATCCATTTTGTTCTGTGTCAGTGTTTTATTCATTCTGTTTCAAGGTAACCAAATGGTTGATGAGGGAAAGTTCTTTGTAAAAGAATTCCAGCTGATAAATTTATAACAAAGGTAGAATTTGAAAAATCATCCATTTTTATCCCTAATGAAATAATTGATCTGGATCACGATCTCAAGAGACACTCAAATCACTAGGAGAAGTATTGGTGAGAGTCTTTATAATGGAAGGATCCGAGGCTGCCTGAACCCGCTGATCAATCTTCGATTCTGCAAGTGGGGGAACAGACACTGCGTGCATCGGGAGGGGTGCAATAGAAGATGCACAGCAACACCTGTAAGCTCTCACATGCAACAAACAAACAGAGCCTGAATTTAGTCAAGTCTTTAGAATAACTCCCAGTTCGCAGGAAATACAGAGGATAGCAGAACAAGTTAAATGATATGCAGAGAAAGCAATCAACCAAATACATAATGTGAAACATTCTACATTAAAACAATAACCTTGTTTCTCCAACAAATCAAAACAGAAAGAAGAAAGGGCTGCAGGCTGGGTTGAATAAAAGAGATTTATCAGACCGAACAACCAAATAGGTGGGCCTTGTTTGGATTCCGAATTAAATAACCCAGCTGTAAAACAACATCTTTGAATATTGACTGGTACTAGATACCTCATGACCCGCTGAAGAAATTAGATCCATGATCACGAATTTTTTTTTTTTTTTTTGAAACAGAGTCTCATTCTGTTGCCCAGGCTAGAGTATCATGGTGTCAGCCTAGCTCACAGCAACCTCAAACTCCTGGGCTCAAGCAATCCTTCTGTCTCAGCCTCCCGAGTAGCTGGGACTACAGGCATGCACCACCATGCCCGGCTCATTTTTTTCTATATATTTTTAGTTGACCAATTAATTTCTTTCTATTTTTAGTAGAGACTGGGTTTTGCTCTTGTTCAGACTGGTTTCGAACTCCTGACCTTGAGTGATCCACCTGCCTCGGCCTCCCAGAGTGCCAGGATTACAGGTGTGAGCCACTGCGCCCGGCCTTAAAAAAGTTTATTTCGAGGATTAAATGAGCTAATGAACATAAAATGTTTATACTGTAGCTAAGCCGTCTATAAAGCTGTAAAACAGACTTAAAGGATCCACGACCTTAGATTTCTCTCTGTCTTTGTCATTCTGGGAAGAAGCCAGAATGGCTTCCATACCCTCTGTTGCTCTGGAATAAAGGCAGCTGCCAGAGACACTGGGGGACACGTGCAGCCCCACACATGGGCAGCTGAGGACCTGTCTACATGGTTACACACAGCTGAAAGCTGGTCAACACTCAGCAACCAGACAGCTTGAAGCGGAGGTCTCACAGGAAGTCTTCTTAAATTAACAAGTACATTCCAGGAAACAATCTGTTGTGGTTAATTTAATTGACTTTCTTTCTACACTTGTTGAAAATATTCCTGAATAAAAAAAAAGTGAGTCTGAGTTTCTGCCAAAGTTCAGACAACTGGCCTCTGCATTCCTGGCTCAGGGTCTGCAGGTACAGGACTGAGTGCAAAGACCAGGGCTCCCTTTGTCACTAGCAGCCCAGCATCCAGCCCCCGATTCAGGGCAGTAGACAGATATGCTGCCAGATGAATAAATAAAAGAATGAAGAACTGGGGTGAAAGCAACAATGACCCCAAGATACAACCTGCATGTTGAAGGAAATGACGGAAGTGATACAAGTTGCTGGGCCTTAGGCAAAGCAATTACACTCTCTGGACCTTGTTTTCCCCTATGTAAAATAGGGCGACTGTGGATACTCCAGTTCCCTCGCAGGTCATAAAGACTGGAAGTGAGATGAAGTGTGGGAAAGCATCTCTTAAACCATAAAGATCCATACACATTTGAAACATTATTTCCTGCAATATTCAATTCCTGATCAGTTGGTTTGCTTTTCATTTCGTACAATGTGCAGAAGGGTAAGAAATGATGCTGAGGTTCCAAGGCAGTTGGGACTCTGTCACAAAAAAACTTTTTTAAAATTCCCATATTTGAGACGAGGAAACTGGGGTTTAGAAGGTTAAGTAAGTTGCCCAGAATGGCACCTGCTAGGTGGGTGGTGGGCAGTTAACCCAGGTTGTCTGACTACTTCGCTCATGCCGTCTCTACTTACCACTCCACAACTGGGAGGCCAGCTGTTAATTATGGTGCTACAATGAGGCATATGGAAACAGGCACCATTGTTAACAGCAAATATCATTCTGCCAGGTGGGAGGGAAAGGTGAGGTAGGAAGGTTAGGTCAAATTCCAAGGCTAGGAGAAGAAAGAGAAGGGGAAGGAAGAAGCTAGAGGGGAAAAATATTAATGGCAAAGGAGATGTGGAAGAGAACAGAGACTGAACAGTCTGGAACCCTCCGTCTTCCCCCAAAGAAGAATTTTCTTTCCTATAGACCCACTTGCCATGGATCTCCCTTTGGGTTCACTTGTGTTAGCCTACAGATTACATCAGCGTAGTGTCGGCCTGCACTTGTCATGTCATGTGAGCACCTCTGCGAAAGATGTATGAAGCCCAGGCTGCAGTCTAAGCTCTAGCTCAATAATACTGTCAAGTGGCAAAGACCCTCTCTACGTGACTCAGCCCTGGGGCCTCTGGAACAGGCCTCCAAAGACCAATACAATCACGTGGGCTTCCCTGGTTTCATCAGATGAAGCCCTGGCTCCAGGCACAGCACTTACTGTCCTTCACAGCTGGGTCTCCATCTCCCTTTCCTTGTCGCTCATCTTCCCTGGCCTTGACCCCTCTTCTGACCAACTTGCCTTACTCTGCCTTCATTCTTCCTACACATGCCTTCAATCACGTGGGCTCTGGAACCGTGAAGATTACCAACCCACCTCGGCTAAAGGGGACCTTACGCTATGGTGGGCTTCAGCAAGTGACGGGACACAAACAAAATGAGCTATAGCTGGGCAAAAACACTGTGGTCTTGAATCTCAATTGAGAGTAGCAGTATGAACTTGCATTTTACCTTTAAATAAAACATAGCATAGGTTTGTTTTACATAGAGCTAGAAAAAATATATATGTATATGTGTGTATATGCCTAAATATACACATCTGTATGTATCTGTATCAAACATATAAACATATACATTTCCCAGATCTGTATAAAACAAATACGTATGTATTTCCTGTATTTTATAAAACAAATAAAATATTACCTAGTTCTATATACAAAAAGACCTAGAAACAATGACCGACCTAGTGCCAATGACCCCTCACAGCACCAAGATTATTGTAACCAGCTCTATAAGCAAGAAAACATTTTTTACAGGTTTTTTTTTTTTTTGTAGTTCTCTTATATTTCAAGTTCCCAGGCCAGTATGATCTGCTGACCAGAGCTTTGTAACTTTTTGTTGCACTGACGCATTCTCTTTTGAGTTTCTTTCCAAGGAATGGCAGAAGCTCCTTGCAGCCACGAGATAACTACAAAGCCTCACACCACTGGTTTGTCCGGAGAAGACAAGATAAGAGATACTCCACCACAGACCATGCCCAGAGACCCACTGAGCCTGCACACAAGGCTGAAAGAACGACCAATATTAACCCCTAGCTCATCATAATACTAAAATCCCTGCCATGGTGGGTTATCCGTTATTTTTTGATCATGGGACGTATGTACTAGCATGATCTCTCACTGCACTTGCGTGCCCTGCACTCAACCCCAAACACATAATGATGCTCACTCCCATTATGCAATATTCATTTCACCTCCAGGAAAAAAAAAACCTGACCTTATTGGCTGGGGAGACAGATTTGAGGCAGTTCATACCTCCCCCTCCCAGTAGACAGGTCCACTGAAATAAGTCCTTTCTTCCTTGACAATCCTCACTGTCTCACTAATTGGCTTTCTGTGTGGCGAGTAACATTGAACCCCCCTTGTGGGTTTGTTAACAGCAAACACCATTTCCCACCAAAAAGAAATGGGGCTCCTTGGAGAAATGGCTGACTCCAGGGCTGATAAGAAAAGTACAAAAAGAACCTAGAACATCTTTTCAAGCCAGACGGCAAGGAAGCTATCAGTACTATCAGGGTTGTCCAAAGGACTCCAGAGCCAACTTGAAGAGGCTCCCACTAACCAAAGACAAGGCAGGGCAACATGAGCATCATTAAGGATAATAATGGTAGTGGGCTGAAACACATCAAACACACTCATATCCATGATATTGTAAGGATATTTAAGAAAACAGAACTAAGCAGTGGCTCATGCCTGTAATCTCAGCACTTTGGGAGGCAAAGACAGGAGGATCACTTGAGGCCAGAACTTCGAGACCAGCCTGGGCAACAGGCTGTGAGACCCTGTCCCTACAAAACAGGCTATGATATCCTATCTCTACAAAAAGTTAAAAAAAAAAAAATTAGCTGGGCATGGTAGTGCACATCTATAGTCCCAGCTACCTGGGAGGCTGAAGCAGGAGAGTCACTTGAGCCCAGGAGTTCAAGGTTACAGTGAGCTATGATTATGACATTGCACTCCAGCCTGGGAGACAGAGTGAGACCTTGTCTCCAAAAAAAAAAAAGAAAAGAAAAAGAAAACAAATCCAATTGGCCATTACTGGAAGAGAAGGACCAACTCATTTTTTTAAAAACTTGCGAATGAAGAGAAGGAATCAAGCACTGGAATCAATGTGTGTGAACCATACCTCTGAGTAACCAAGCATAGTAGATAAAGGGGAAGTTTCTCTTTATAAAAGTATTCCTGCTAATAAATGAGGATGAGGTGATAGAATTAGACTAAGACTGATCACCAGGTGCTAACATTACAAAAAGAAAAGCCACCAGACATTATGAGCTCCTGATGGAAGAACAAACCACCCCCCGATCAAGTCTCCAGATCCAACTGTCAAATTAAGAAATTACAGAGGACAGAGGAACATCTGTCCCCCTTACCTACGCCGAGAGAATACCATTAGCAAAATCCAGACTGTGGGAAATTTTATGGGTAGGCCTTATTTGGGTCCTGATACAAACAAATGTATCAAAAAAACCATTCATGACGCTTGAGACTATTGAAACTGTGAACACTGATTGGGTATCTGATGATAATAAGAAACTATTGTTCATTTGTTTTAGTTGTAACAATGGTATTGTGAAGAGGTTTTTGAAAATCCTTATCCTTTGGAGATACATACTGAAACAGTTACAGGAGAAACATGATATTTGGGGTTCACTTCAAAATGATATGAAAAGAGGACTAAGATGAAACAGGATTAGCCTGGAAGTTAATAATTATTGAAACTAGGTAATAGGTACATGGGGGTTCATGCTACTATTGTTTACTCTCATAAATATTTAAAATTCTTTATAACAAAGATGCAATGAGCTCTCAATACCCTCATATATCCTTGGCTCTCATGCTAAGCCTTAGAAAGGGGGCTGAAAAAGCTGGGCCACAGGTAGCCCCTGTGGTCACTCCACTCTCTCTGCAAGTCAGTCATTCCCCGTGAGCTACTGCATTATTCCAGGCTGCATGGTGGATCTTTATAATATGAAAAAGACTAAAATTACACAGTGTATTTTTTATAAATACACTTACCTGAAATTTCAGAATCAACTAAGTACACTAAGTGCACCATGCCCAACACCCCAGAGTATACTACACTGAGAAGACAGGGCTTCACATTCTGGTGGGGAGCAGGGAGGTGTTGCTCTAACAGAGGGAGATGGACAAACACCCAGCTAATGGAGTGCATGGCCAAATGACATAATACACAAAAGGGCAACCAGAGGATCACTACGGGGAAATCGTGGTAGGTCCATGCTGAGATGACCCTGGAATTAAGACTGCCTGGCTAGGATGTCAGCAGCAATGAGGAGGGGTCCTCCTGGCTGAGGGGATGGCAGGTGTGACGATCTGAACAGGAGAATGAAAGACACATGTAGGCAGAATGAAGGCATGTGCAGGAAGAATGAAGGCAGAGTAAGGCAAGTTGGTCAGAAGAGGGGTCAAGGCCAGGGAAGATGAAAGACAGGGAATGGGAGGTGGAGACCCAGCTGTGACAGACAGTGAGTGCTGTGCCTGGAGCCAGGGCTTCATCTGGTGAAACCAGGGAAGCTGCACACCATGTGATAGGAAGGCGGCATCTACTGCTGCTTCAAAGGACAACACAATCTGGCAGTTCCTATGCAAGCTCAGCAATGCCATCTGCCCTCTTCTTGGTTTCAGGCAACGGTCCAGCGATGCAGATCAAATGGTGTGATTCAAGATTGTTAAATCAGTTTTAAATGTACAGAGCTGTGGTGGAGCATGTGATGAGGTGCCAAAAGGAGCGAAGCATCACTAAGTGATTGGAACTCTTAGAAAATGGAAACAGACGCAGAAAAGCATCATACATAAGAGAAAGAAGCATACAGCACCCGGCATGACCCTGAAACTCGCTGACAGCTTCCTCCCTGTGTATGACTATGGAAGGGGCCTCTTAAAGCCACATCTATGTGACAGCTCATGTGTGATTTACCACATATCAAGCTGCCAATTTCAATTTTGTTCCAGGGTGTTTCTTACCATCTCCTCCTTCCTGCATGTCAGTATCCAGCATAGTCACCCAGGCAACAGGCCCATTTCTTCCATCTTTCTTCCCCTTGGGTGAGAAGATATTGATCTGGTTTTAAAGAACTTCACACCCTTTTCACAGGCCCTGTCTTTCTTTGCTGACATAGTTTGCCAACTATATCCCAGGAGACTGCAGAAGTAGAAGTCACATGCTTGAATACCCAGCTCCCTGGGAGCTCCCACAAGGCATGTCGCCCAAACCTGTCCACCTCTTACTGAACGGCCAGGATGTGTGCAGACATCCCACCCCCTCCTCCACTCCAGTGGCATGACAGTGGGTATGCAGGTGTGTCACCCACACTGCCTTGCACATTGTTGGCAGTGCAGGAGATCAGTTAATGATATGACTAAAGTTAGTATATGCTCACAGTCACAAATGTTCCAGACTACTCATTGGGCCCCAATCTTGGATTAACAGACCCTCCCTGAGAAAGGCACAAGGTTCAGTAGCAGCTGAAAAACTCACAGTAGACATTTCGCCAAAGGCACAAAAATACTGGGAAGGAAGGAGGGCCCTGTGGTTAAGTGTACCCCAGTCATATGTGAAAACCACGCTGTCAGACGGCCTTGGGGATGGTCTACATCAAAAGTGTCTACGAAGCAATAAAAGGGCCAACCACATGGCCAGGCACTCCACAGAGAAGGCACGCGGTACACACAGCAGCAGACTGTGCCGTGTGTTAGACACCCTGCAAGACTGGCATGTGGCTCTCTCTGATAGGAAACAAGAAGCCACGCCATCACTCAGAGATGAGTATAGGCACTCACTCTCCCCTAGCCAGAGTGAGGTATTAGCCCTTATCCTGATGGCACTGAAGTCCTGCCAGGAGGTAGGAGGTCAGACTTGTGCAGAAAAGAGTTCACACAGAAGGCCTGAGACTGTCCATCCTTTGACAGGCCTGCTTCCAAGGTTGGCCTTTGGTTGTCATCTGGGACCTTGGATTTGGGGAGTGTTCCTGCCATTTCTTAAGGGTGGCATGCTGTGCCCAAACTGTTTATACAAACAATGTGATTTATGCTAAATATCTGCTTTCCCTCTGTGCATCTGGAATTTGGGTAAATGCCAAGTAGAGGGTGTTCACATGATTAGCCCCCTGTAAAAACCCTGGACTCTGAGTCACTAACGAGCTTCCCTGGTTGGCAACATTTCACATGTGTTGTCACAACTTGTTACTGGAGGAATTGAGTCTTGTGTGACTCTCCCGGGAGAAGACCCTTGGGAGCTTGCACCTGGTTCCCACCACCACCACTTAACCCACGCACCTTCTCTCTTTCTTTGCTGATTGTGCTTCGTTTACAGCCTTTCATTATAATAAAGCACAGCTGTGAGTACAACTATACGCTCAGTCCTGTGAGTACTCCTAGCGATTCACTGAACCTAGGGTTAGTCTTGGAGACTGCTGACCCCGGACCCAAGCAAGGAGTCTCCCTAATGTGATATGGGTGGACACCTTGCCTGGGCCGAGGCAGAAAACTGTGAGTCCTGGTGCTGTCTGTGAGCTTCCACTTTTTCCTCAACATATCAGGATAGCACTGAGACCAGCACTCCGTCGCTGGAACCATGAGCTGGAAATCACTCAAGACACCTGCAGAGTACCCCACAGATGGAAGGTCCTGTTAACCAGTTGAATCTAACATTTTAGGGCAGAGGCCTCTTCTTTAATTCGTGGCCTGCTTCTCACAGGGTCTTGCATATGTAACACATGCAAAGCAAACCCTCAGGTGCCCCGAAACTAGTTTAAAGAGCTATAAGATCGAGAAAAGTCCTTTTAAAAGCTTCATCTTTGCTCCCCGTTCCCTAGCCACTGCCAACTTTACAAAGGGACAAATCACCCTAGGTATATACAGACTGCAAGTACAAACACCTGCAACCCTATGGAAATGCAAATGAGGACCACAAAAATAAGCTATGGGTTCATTAAGTAGCCTACTGCAACATATGCAAACCGTCAACATATTATACCCAGATTTCCTAACTTGCTTTTCTGGCACTCCTGGCTTAAGCCTGTAATCTGCAATTTCTCTGCTCAACCTCACTGCAGCTAAGTTTTTGAAATTGAAGACAAATTAAGAAAAATCCAACTCTGGCACTAACATACTTGGCTTCCTGAAATCTCAAACTCACAGGCAATTCTCGTTCATTTCCTCACTCAGCCACTCGCAGACTAACCAAGCTACGGAGAGCGTATCAGTGGTGAATTACTGTGCTAGGCTCTAGGTGGAATGCAAAGAAGATGCCGAACTTGGCCATGGTTTCCCCTTGGCAAAAAGTTGCCTGAAGAGATGCCCACAGACACATTCTATAAACACCCAGAGAAGGAAAACCTGGTCCTTGGATCAGTCAGGGGCCACTGTAGGTATTTCAAACAGGATAAATTCAGAGCAGGGGTCTGCTTACACAGGAGATTGCACTGTTGAAAGAGAATCCTAGACAAAGTGAGATGACCCCAGGGTCTTTGGGGTGGTAGCTAGCACCACAGCAGGGACACACTGTCCAGGCAGAAGCTGGAAGCTAGGACACCAGTAAGCAGAAGACAGACCCGAACCATGATGTGGCCATGGGGATAGAGAAGGAGGGGCTTGAGGAGAGAGATAGGCAGGGCTTGGAGATTCCATCTGATGTGGGATGAGAGAGGGAGGAGGCAGCAAGCACGACTCAGAGGTTTTCAGCTATTCATAGAAACAAGAAAGTTAGGAGGAGGAGGCAGGTTTTGTGGGGAAAATTACAATTCATGTCACTAGAACTCGCTAAGAATGTTAGTGTGCATTGTGCTCCTCCAAAATGTGCTGCTAGTCCATTTGTCACCTCTTTGCAATGCTCCTGTGCTAAATATTAAGAAAATATACGTCAAATGCTTACATATTATAAACCTGTGCATTCCTTTTCGCCTTCTAACCACCTCACAGTATGAAACACTGAATGATATTTCAAATTAAAGCTGACTCTAATATAATAGGGTCACCTTCTGGGGTGTCCAACCCATATGTGGGAAACTCAGTAACTTACCCTGCAGACCTGCACCCTCAACTTCAAATTTTCAGGGACATTTTGCATCTAGATGGTCTTTTCCATCTCCATCCTTTGAGTATTATCAAAATTGACATCAAAAACACTACAATATTGAGGCCAAGGTGGGTGGATTGCTTGAGCTCAGGAGTTTGAGACCAAGCAAGAGCAAGACCACATCTCTACTAAACATAGAAATTAGCCAGGTGTGGCTATATGCACATGTAGTCCCAGCTACCTCAGACGCTGAGGCAGGAGGATCACTTGAGCCCAGGAGTGTGAGTCACAGTGAGCTATGATGACACCCCTGCACTCTAGCTGGTGTGACAGAGTGAGACTCCATCTCAAAAACAAAACAAAAACAACAAAAAACTACAATATTTCTTGGTGTCCAGTCTCCACAAGAGTTGGCTTTGAAGAGTTGAGCTCACTGGAGCAGTCAATCCACCCTAGAGGCAAAGATGTCTTAGTGTGCTATCTTCTATTACCTGGTCACTGCCCCCAAATGGGTGCAGGTCACCAAAATGTTCAGTGGTCTTCCTTAGCCAGAGGGCTTTCAAAAGCTGCATGACTGCAGCCTTCTTTCTCATAGACCCAGACTTATTTGAGGCCTTCCTTGCCCTAACTAGTTTAGCCATTACTAAGCATAGATCAGTCTGAATAAAAAACAAACTAAAATGAATGCCTCTGTTTGAAATAATTCCCTAGTAAACAAACATCATTTGTAGTGTTACCAAACAGACCACTGGTATACCACAATACAGAAGTTTGCTTAACCTAATCAATTTTGTTGCTGATGTGGATAAAAGTAGTGTTTGAAATACTTTCTCCATGAGCACTTGCTGAGGCCAATACTTTTGAAAATTTTGTATCATTTACGAACTCTTCCCTAATTGTATGTAATTACATGTTCCCTATGAGATGAGAACTGGGGATGAAATTTTTTCAATGGGAACTTTCTAACAAAAAAATCGAACACAAAGCCATATTCTCCTTGTTGGTATCCGAATAAACATATAATTAAGAATGCCAACCAATGGAATAAGAACCTCATCTTCTGTTTTATTTATATTCCTAGCACATTGTCAGAAAAAAGTAAAAACCTGCCAACAATTATCCATATTTCCCAGAAATACTTTTCATATGTGACAATATTTACAAAGGGCATTTTTTGGCCAGGTGCAATAGTTCAGGCCTGTAATTCTAGCACTTTTGGGGCACCAAAGCAGGAGGATCGCTTGAGGTCAGGAGTTCAAGACCAGCCTGAGCAAGAATGAGATCGCATCTCTAAAACAAATAGAAAAGTGAGCCAGGCATGGTGGTGTGTGCCTGTAGTCCCAGCAGCAAGAATGAGATCCCATCTCTAAAAAAAAATAGGCCGGGCGCAGTGGCTCACGCCTGTAATCTTAGCACTCTGGGAGGCCGAGGTGGGCGGATGGCTCAAGGTCAGGAGTTCGAAACGAGCCTGAGCAAGAGCGAGACCCCGTCTCTACTAATAATAGAAAGAAATTAATTGGCCAACTAAATATATATAGAAAAAATTAGCCGGGCATGGTGGCACATGCCTTTAGTCCCAGCTACTTGGGAGGCTGAAGCAGAAGGATTGCTTCAGCCCAGGAGTTTGAGGTTGCTGTGAGCTAGGCTAAGGCCACGGCACTCTAGCCCGGGCAACAAAGTGAGACTCTGTCTCAAAAAAAAAAAACAATAAAAAAAAAATAGAAAAATTAGCCAGGCGTGGTGGCACATGCCTGTAGTCCCAGCTACTCAAGAGGCTGAGGCAGGAGGATCGCTTGAGCTCAGGAGTTTGAGGTTGCAGTGAACTATGGTGACACCACCGCACTCCAGCCCACTGTTGTGGGCAACAGAACAAGATGCTGTCCCAAAAAAAAAGCATTTTTTAAAATTCCTGATACCATGAATGTTACTAAGTCCAACTGTTGGCACTATGTGCTTTCTTCCTTAGAATAAGATTAAGCAATTAAATGAGCTTCTCAAGCAAAATCTAAGATGTAAGTACCTGAGGAAAACACATTTGAAGGAAAAATTTTAATCCAAATCACTACTGTTTTTCTATTAAGGTAAAAATAATGGGAATTGAAGTGCAGGTCAAGACTACAATGAGATCCCACAGTATGTCTGTTTGATTGGCAAAAATCAGTGCTGACAATACCAAGTGTAGCCAAGGATACAGATCCACAGAATTCTTATTCATTGCTGGTGGGAGTAGAAATTGGTATTATTACAACTGTTTTGGTAAACAGTTAGGCATTATGTAAGGTAAACATTCACAACTCTCTACAACCCAGCAATTTTACCCAAGAGAAACTCCTGTGCATGTACAAGAATTTTCATAGTAACCCATCAACAGGAAAATGCATAAATAAAAAGTGCTACCTACTCACACCCTGGACTTTATACAGCAGTCAAAATAAGTCCCATAAAACCCATATACTCTGTGTGTATATATTAATATACATCCTTTTATAAAGTTAAAAATGATTGCAATAAAAAATATGGGCTCTTAAACTTTGCATGCAGGCTGGGCATGGGCGCTCACACCAATAACCCTACACTTTGGGAGGCTGAGGCAAGAGGATCACTTTAGGCCAGGAGTTTGAGACCAGCCTGGGCTACATAGCAAGACCCCATTTCTCCAAAAACATTTTTAATTAGCTGGGTGTGGTGGCATGCACCTGTACTTTGGAGGCTAAGGCAGCAGGATCACTTGAGTCCAGGAGTTCAAGGTTGCAGTGAGCTATGATTACACCACTGCACTGCAGCCTGGGCAACACAGCAAAACTCTGTCTCTAAAAAAAAGAAAAAAAGAAATGGCATAGATGAGACAAAAACTAAATAAAAAGGAAAGAAAGGGGGTGGTGACCAGAGCTATCCTGGAGGGTGGAAGGCTGGAAGATGGGATGGAATAGCAGGAGTCACAAGAAATATGTGCCCACATTTTCTCTAAAAACCAGGCTTCACTTAGTTAAAAATTAAAAATTTGGCCGGGCGTGGTAGCTCATGCCTGTAATCCTAGTACTCTGGGAGGCCGAGGCGGGTGGATCGCTCAAGGTCAGGAGTTTGAAACCAGCCTGAGCAAGAGTGAGACCCCGTCCCTACTAAAAATAGAAAGAAACTAATTGGCCAACTAAAAATATATAGAAAAAATTAGGTGGGCATGGTGGTACCTGCCTGTAGTCCCAGCTACTTGGGAGGCTGAGGCAGAAGGATTGCTTGAGCCCAGGAGTTTGAGGTTGCTGTGAGCTAGGCTGACGCCACGGCACTCACCTTAGCCCAGGCAACAGAGCAAGACTCTGTCTCAAAAAAAAAGGTCAAACAGTAGTCAAATCTACAACAATGGAAAAGTACTCTTTTACAACATTTGGTCCCCAGACTTCCAAGTTATAATTCTAGGCCCTGCTTTTAAAGACTCCTTAGCTGAGGTGAGGAGCAATGGAGTGAATAGGATCTTTAAGCTTCAATCACACCATGAGGAATAGACACAAAAACATGAGCAACCAGAGGAGACTGGTATTTGACTACAATAATCAAAGCAAATTTGAGTCTTTTCTCAATGTTTTTACAGTTTACCAGAAGCATTTATTAATGTGTTACTTGTCTAAATTTTAGAAAGGTTGTATCCAATGTAACTGCAAGTCCCAATGGCTCTCTTCCTAATGAACAAGCAATCAACATGGAAAGAAGCCAGTTACTGAGCCAGTTTCTCTCCGCCTCTTTCAGTCCCATGCTATTCTATTAATACAGTTTCCTCTGTCAAACTCAAATGGTTGTTGTTTACAATCATGTGCCCTCCCTCCAACAAAAAGCCAAACCATCAGTCAGAAGGTATAGCTTATAGGTAACTATGTGTAACTGTATAGTTTAAATAAACTACAGTACAATCATCCAGTGAAATGCTATATGGCCCTTAGAAAGTGTGTCATGATCTCTGGTACAAAACCAAAAATATATTCAACATACAGTTAGGCTAAAAAGAAAAGCTACAGAATATTCTTGTGAGATGGTACCACTCACATAACCTATATTTAAATACACATTAGAATTTGCCTCAATAAATCAACACACACAAAAGAATTTGAATGTGTAATAAAATACATATAATACAATTTAGCTGGAAAGGGTCATCTGTAGGATTTAAATTTCCAAAGAGTATGATTATTAGAAACTTTCACCTTCTAAAATATACATTTCTGTAATGTTTAAACTTCTTACAACAGGTTACCTTTACAATTAGAAAAAAGATACATTTAAAAAAATCTGAAAATTTGATAACTCAGGGACCTATTTCTGTCACACAAGGAAAAAATCAAGAAAGAACATACCTGTTTCAGCAGACTTTTGACATTGCCAGGGACAATGTACTGACAAATGAGCTTCTGAACTATTGGGTGTGATGCCCTGTCAAGCTGTGTTAAGAAACCCAAACAAAAGCCCTAGAGAGAAAACAAAAATATGCTTAACACTAATTACCCTTCTGCAATACCAGCCCAACTTATTTCAGAAACAAAACTTAACCTCTTGGGTGGTGCTGCTTCCCAACTTCACATGTGATAAGGTGGTAGGTAAAGGATAGGGTAGCTTTGGTATGAACCGTTCTCAGCTAATCTTATTAACAGGAAAGCACAGACAAACCTGGCATATGCATCCCCATTCCCTCCTTCCCAGGGTAAGCCTATCCATTAAGTTCCTAGTGAAACAGACTTCACAAAGACCTCATAGAGTGAGCGCTGGATGTTGCCACATGGATTGGAGGCTGCAAATCGCAGGGCCCTGCAGAGAGTCCGAAGGCTGTAGTGAGGTCTATGGCCAGTCCCATCCACCAATTTAGTCCCAGACTCTTTCCGTAAAGCTATATAGAAGCTATGAAGAAGATAAAGTTTAGGCAATTTTATTTACTAACAAGTATTCATTATTTTCACTTCTCTACAAAAGAAGCAAAGAAGACTTTTTACATCAGAAATGAAATGTTCAAGCTTACATGTACTTACCATCCAACTGGTTTTAACTGATCAACACCTAAGTGCACATATAGCAATAACATTCATCGGATGTTGGGCAGATGGGAGCGGGGAGGAGGGCACGCATAACAAGTGTGATGCGCACAGTTTGGGAGACAGACACGCTTGAAGCTCTCACTTGGGTGGGGCAAGAGCAATAAATATAACCTAAACATTTGTAACCCCGTAATATGCTGAAATAAAAAGAAAAAAAAAAGAAATGTTCACGCTTACATACAACTTTCTAGAACGTATCAAAGCTTCTCAGTCTCTTTTAAATCTATTTTTCATATATTCAGAAGCTACCTTCAAAATTAAAACGAAGGGCTGTTGATTTCTTTTGGGAAACTGGGAAGTGCACAGTACAATTCCTATAGCAAAAAGGTACTGATAGAGAAAGGTAAGAAGCTTCTGTGTTCTAGAGTTGGCTTTAACCTAAGGGGCAAAAGAAGTTCCTGTTAAACCTATAATGGTGATGAATAAACAGAACTCGTGGTGTTTTGAAAGGTATAGATATGGCTATAACCAGTAAAGACAATGTATACAAAACATTCGTTTAAAAAACAAGGAACAAAGCACAAAATGCACAGTAAAACACTCATGATACTATTTCAACCCCTTTATATACTGTATTTCTTTCTAGAGGACACAAAGTGACACCTCTTATAGAATCAGTACGAGAGGCCGGGCCGCGGTGGCTCACGCCTATAATCCTAGCACTCTGGGAGGCTGAGGCCGGCGGATAGCTCAAGGTCAGGAGTTCAAAACCAGCCTGACCAAGAGCGAGACCCCATCTCAACTAAAAATAGAAACAAATTAATCGGCCAATTAAAAAAAAATGTATAAAAAAAAAATTAGCCAGGCATGGTGACGCATGCTTGTAGTCCCAGCTACTCAGCAGGCTGAGGCAGAAGGATCGCTTGAGCCCAGGAGCGTGAGGTTGTTGTGAGCTAGGCTGACGCCATGGCACTCCAGCCCGGGCAACACAGTGAGACTCTGTCTCAAAAAAAAAAAAAAAAAAAAAAAATAGTATGAGAAATGAGGATGTCTGACAGAAAAAATTGCATTCTTTCCATATGGCATACAAAAAACCAAGAAGACAGTCTCAAATTAAAGCACCAAGCCAAACAACCACTCTATACTTTATCAAGCTAAGCCTCTATTATTTCCAAACCTGACACAATCAACTGTATTAACCTTCGTTCCCCTACATCCCACACAGCTAGTACGCAATGTGAGACGTAGGGGATCACCATCCAGACAGATCATATACAAACCATTCACATTTACAGCTCCTCCAGGAATTCAAACTCTTAGCTATGAACACACCGGTAAGCAGGAGAGTGTTATCTGAGTGTTTACATATTCTCATAAATAGTGATTCATAGCTTTTTATATAGTTTCCTTAGGAAAATCTGAGAGAGTTCATATAAGATTCCAACTTTAAAAGACAATCTAAATAATAATCTTTCCATCAGTGGTCTCGAGTAGAAAGCAAAAAAGAAAAGGAAAAAATGTGTCTCTGTGTGTGCATTAGGTACACATTTTTACGTTCAGAGAAAAAGTTTATGAAGACACAAAGAGAACTTACTTTATGATTCCCTGCACTGTGCTCTTGTTCACACTCAATCCTTTCAGATAATCCACAATAAGAATTTGTAAGTCTTCTTTAGTTTCCAATTCTTCTACATAAAGTTCTGTGAATCTGTAAGACAATTACATAATAACCATTTCATAGGAAGTTAATACAGCTAGGCTGACAACAGAAAAAAAATATAAACAGAAGAACTTCTGTCAGCTCATTTCAACAGCTTATATTATAAAATATAAAACTCTTTCAACTTGAGATACAAACCGACAACAATGAAATAAAAAAATACTGTAGGCCAGGCGTGGTGGCTCATGCCTGTAATCCTAGCACTCTGGGAGGCTGAGGCAGGAGGATTGCTCAAGGTCAGGAGTTCAAAACCACTCTTGCCTGGGCAAGAGTGAGACCCCATCTTTACTAAAAAAAAAAAAAAAAAAAAATAGAAAGAAATTAATTGGCCAACTAAAAATATATATAAAAAATTAGCCAGGCATGGTGGCACATGCCCGTAGTCCCAGCTACTCAGGAGGCTGAGGCAGGAGGATCACCTGAGCCCAAGAGTTTGAGGTTGCTGTGAGCTAGGCTCACAAGCCAATGCCTGTGAAGCCAATGCCACGGCACTTTAGCCCGGGCAACAAAGTGAGACTTCTGTCTCAAAACAAAAACAAAAACAAAAAAGTTGTTTTTTGATCATAACTGTATTAAAAAAAAAACAGCAATACAAAATAAGCTCCCTCAACATCAAAAATAAAATGATTAAATAAGAGAAAATAGTTACTTTAATGTCATTTCTAAAACTTCCCTAAAAAGCTTTTATTGCTTTTATAATGGGGGGGGGATCTAACAAAATTTTAACATTATTTGAAAACTCAAAATGTTACCAACAATAAATTTTTCTTTTCCCAAATGTTACAAACATAAAACACCAACAACTAGTATTTTGTTCACACATAAGTGCTTAATGATGAAAAACGAAAGAAACTTAAAAGGCCTTTTACCTCATTAGTCTCTTCCAAGAGGACTGTGTTCCTAAAATGCACGTATACTGTTATATACTATCCTACTGTATCATATATTAAGTTTTTCTAAATACAGAAAAGGATACCCAAAGGAAAGATTTTTGTCAACATCTATGACCCATTAAGTGTCATACTAACAACCCAAAGGAAAAAATTCTCCAGTGTTCCAGAATTTCCCATATGCCTACTACCTATAGAAAGGAAAGGAATATGACAAATAAAAAAAACCAACATTTCTCTACCAGAAACCAAAAAATTTTAAGGATTGCTCTAAAGTATTGATTACGTTAATATTATCAATTGATAGACAGGATTTTTTTTAATCCCCAAGAACCACATCCTCACCTGTTTCTTATTCCTGGTGGGAGATTTCTTTTGCCTACATCAGTTGCTGGATTCATGCAGGCAAATAAACGGAAGTCAGGGTGACGAACCAGTGGCTCTATTAAGCGAAAAATATAAATTCTCAACAACTTGTAATAATCAAGTGATCGGCCACAATTCCCCAGGGGAAGACTATGAAACTCCACAGAACCCCAGGCCCAGCGACCCTGCCTCAGGCTCAGCCAGCCTGGTGCTGGCTGCTCACACCATCATTGCCATTTCTGAAACCTCAATGACATGACCTTCCAGACCTACGTATACAATTTTATCTTATGCTGCAGTTCCAGTTTTCTATGTTGTGTTTATTCATTGTTACCTTCTATCACCCATTCACTCACGTTATATCTCAGTGTATGTCTATTACCCACAACCCAAACATCTTAACAAATTATCTTACTCTTCTTTGCATTCTCCATTTCACCTAACAACAGTTCGATGTACTTTTCAGAAAGTAAGTATCTAAGAAACGGGCCGGACACGGTGGCTCACACCTGTAATCCTAGCACTCTGGGAGGCCAAGGTGGGAGGACTGCTTGAGGTCAGGATTTTGAGATCGGCCTGAGGAAGAGTAAGACCCCGTCTCTACTAAAAATAGGAAGAAATTAGCAGGGCAACTAAAAATTAAAAAAAAATTAGACGGGCATAGTAGCGCATGCCTGTAGTCCAAGCTGCTCAGGAGGCTAAGACAGAAGGATCGCTTAAGCCCAGGAGTCTGAGGTTGCTGTGAGCTAGACTGACGCCACGGCACTGTACCCGGACAACACAGCGAGACTCTGTCTAATAAAAAAATAAATATCTAAGAAATGGACAAATTCCATTGGGAGGCCCATGCTATCCACCTAACCAAAAGAATCTCTCTAAAGTGGCCAAAAGGCTTAATACTGAGTCAAACCCCAAGAGGTTCAAATGCTACCTGTGTCTCCTCGATCCAGCAACACCAAGGATCCAGAAGACCCTTCAAGTAAACCACTCAGACATTCTAATATTTCTGGAGCAGCCAGATTAATCTCATCCAACAAGATCCACTCTCCTTTCTTTACAGCCTGAGCTAATGTACCCTAAAAGAAGATAAAGTAAAATGTTAAAAATCCTTGTCAAATAAAGACACACTCACCAAGAACAGTTATGCAAGCAGGGTTAGAAACAAAGGCAAGGGCTAATCCTTCATACTTGTCCTATTCAATGAGCTTACACCAAAACTACCAAATGACCATCAGCTGGTCGGCAGTTAAGGCCAAGTTAACTTTTTAAATGTCCAAGACTCAAGGCAGTCTCTTTGAGTCTAACAGTGAGATGTAATAAACTAGATCCTATTATTATATGGATGGTCAGGTAAACAACTTACATCATATTCAGGTGTTTAAAGACACTCAAGTGGCTATCACAAGAACTCAACATAAACATATGGTCAGGCTGTTAGTATACCAAGATTAGACAAATGTCTAAATTGAAAGTGTGTAATGGTTGACATACACAGCCTTTTACACTGGCTGAAGATCAAAAGGAATCTTTCCTTGGCTCTAGTCCACTGATTTTACTCTTCAAATTCTATTCCAAGAGCAATAAAAACAAATCTTACAATCCACTCAACTGACACAACATCAAAAACTGCTTTATTATTATTAAACTGCTTTATATTTTTGTTTTCATGCTGATCCTAAGGATCCAGTACAAATTTAAATGAAAAAAAAGAACAAACGTATTAATTCCAGTGTACTGCTAAGTCATAAAAATTTGCGTCTTTAAAAATAAGTGAGATCCAGTGATCTCACTTCTGGGTATTTACCCAAAAGATCTGAAATTAGTATGTCGAAGAGATGTCAGCAATTCCATGTTCATTATACTACTACTCACAATAGCCAAGACGTAGGATCGACCTAAGTGTCCATCAGCAGATGAATGGATAAAGAAAATGTTGTATATATACACATATACACAATGGAATGCTAGTCAGCTTGAAAAAAGAAAAAATTATGTCATTGTGGCAACATAGACGGAATCGGAGATTATGTTAAGTTAAACAAGCAAGGCACAGAAAGACAAATACCACACGTTCTCACTTATAAGTAGAATCTAAAACAATACAACTAAAAAAAGCAGAGAGTAGAACAGTGGTTACCAGAAGTTGTGGGAAGTAGGAGGAATGCGGAGATGACAGTCAAAGGGCATAAAGCCTCAATTAGACAGAAAAATGAGGGTTTTTTTCAATCTTCGTGAGATATATTCCACAGCACAAAAAATACAGTAAATAATGATACACTGCATATTTCAAAATCGCCAAGACTGCAAATTTCAAATGTTCTTACCACAAAATATAAGTATTTGAGGTAATTGATATATTAATTAGCTTAATGTAGTTATTCCCTATTTTATTCATGAATCATAACATCACTTTGTATCCCACAAATACACAGAACTATAGTTTGTCAATTTATAATTTTTTTAATTATTTTAAAAAATTAATGGTGGTGCTCATCAAGACCTTATAATTACCATTGAGGACATTTTTCAAAATTTTCTCCCCAAATCCTTATTTTAAGTGTTTTAGAATGATACACATAAGTGCTAAAAATATCAACACAAAGAGAATACAAAATGCCTAAAACATGTATTTTGTATCACACATCAACATTCCCTTAACCTATATAACTAAAAAAAATACCTCTACAAATGCAAATAGTAGGACATTTTCAGTCATCTTCATCTGTTGTTGGGCATGGTTGAGTCTAAGACCAAATGCTTCCCATTTCTCCTTTATGAGCAACCCTGAAAAAGAATAAAGAATTTAATGCATATTTTGAGTTGTAATATGTACAACTTTTAAATACAAAAAATATGCAATTAACAAAACTCACACAAAAATTAAGCATCTTGGACAAAAGTGTAAAAAACACTAAAGTCTAAACACTTAGAGAATGCTAAGTATATTCCAGACACTACATTAATTAGCTCACTTGTATGCATATGTATATGTGTTAGTTAACTCATTTGTCCCTCACAGCAACCCTGTAAAGTAGTTACTCTAGATGAAGAAGCACACTGAAGATAACTAAGCTACCAAGAGCCCAACCTGGGCTGTGGAATCTGTCTTTTTAGAAATTAGCTATTTTGGAGGAAATGTGATTGACCACTAAGCAGTACAAGAGCACATCAATATTACTAGTCATTTGTTTTTTTCTGTTCTTTTTTTTTGAGACAGAGTCTCACTCTGTTGTCCGGGCTATAGTGCCGTGGTGTCAGCCTAGCTCACAGTAACCTCAAACTCCTGGACTCAAGCAATTCTTCTGCCTCAGCCTCCCTACTAGCTGGGAATACAGGCATGCACCACCATGCCAGGCTAATATTTTTCTATATATTTCCAGTTGGCCAATTAATTTCTTTCTATTGTTTTTAGTAGAGACAGGGTCTCACTCTTGCTCAAGCTGGTCTCAAACTCCTGACCTTGAGCAATCCGCCCGCCTTGGCCTCCCAGAGTGCTGGGATTACAGGTGTGAGGCAACACGCCCAGCCCCAAGTCCTAGAAAGCTCCAAATTGTATTGCTTTATTCTTCCCCCAGATCCTCCTTAACTCTGCTGAGTTGCAGCCTCGTGCCCTCCCACTAGCAGTCTGGGTCACATCCTTACCAGTTTCGCTCTCTTTTTCATCCTTGTTAACAGCAGACTTGTATACATGTTGCATTAGTCTGAGGAGATCATGCCAGCGTTTTTGCCTGTAACAGGTCTGAATGTGCCCCAAGAACGTAAAGTTTTGTTTCTTGGAAAATGTCTGGACAAAGAGTTCTTCAAATGCCTCCCGTAAGGGTAGCCAAATAAGCTTATGGTCCACTGGTTTATAACTGAAACAAAAAGTAAATGTGACTCACAAACTTCTGAAGTTAATAGAAATTACAAAATACAGCTCAGAAAATAGGAGTAGGTCTAAGATTTCATTTAATCGAAATCAGAAATTCTACCAAAATATTTAAAAATCTATGTTACAGTTTTAAATTATAATCTATTTTTCCCTATCCCAAGTGTTTAAAAGGCCTATACTAAAGGTAAAAACTATTATTAAACAGTGTTGTGAAAAAATTTGAAATTCCTAGTTGGGTAGTAAAAGGCATGTCATTTATTTTACTGACATGTTTAAATAAACATGTATAGGACATAATAATAAACCATATTTAAGATTGACCAAAATATTTCCAGTATATTTTAGTAGAGACAGGGTCTCGCTCTTGCTCAAGCTGGTCTCAAACTCCTGACCTTGAGCAATCCGCCCGCCTTGGCCTATATTTTAGAAGAAAAATACTACAATATCTGAAAATGAACTCAGCCCATGCATTCTCGCTTAGGGGAGGGGAGGGAAGGAGACAATGATGATAGTATTGCTTTCAAGAGAAAAAGATTAGTTGGGGAACATGCAAAAATCTTAGAAATTACAATAGTTTGTGGCCCTCCAAAGCTCACTCAACTTTTACTTCTCAATATTTAGATTCTTTCTTATTCCTTAGCATTAAATTCATTAATTTAAATTTAATATGTGAGGGAGGTGGGGATAATTTTTTTAAAAGTTGAGAAACACTGTTCTAGCTTAAAGTTGCCCAAGCAGTGCTAACTTTCCCTCGAAAATCCTAAATATATAATTTTCTGTAGCCTAAGATATTAAATATTGTATCATATAATTCAAGGAAATGAAATAAATTTTATTTCCAAGAAAAACAAGTTGAGAATTGATAACACCAAATAGGTTTCACAACAGTCAAGCATAACCAGAGAACTCATGGATTACTACCGACTCACTGGCCTGGTGAGGAAGGGACAATGAGATGAGTAAAATCCAATGGCCTGGGCCGGGGGCGGTGGCTCACGCCTGTAATCCTAGCACTCTGGGAGGCCGAGGCGGGTGGATAGCTCAAGGTCAGGAGTTCGAGACCAGCCTGAGCAAGAGCGAGACCCTGTCTCTACTATAAATACAAAGAAATTAATCGGACAACTAAAAATATATAGAAAAAATTAGCCGAGCATGGTGGCACATGCCTGTAGTCCCAGCTACTCGGGAGGCTGAGGCGGAAGGATCACTTGAGCCCAGGAGTTCGAGGTTGCTGTGAGCTAGGCTGATGCCATGGCACTCTAGCCCGGGCAACAGAGTGAGACTCTGTCTCAAAAAAAAAAAAAAAAAAAAAAACCCAATGGCCTGATACTGAGAGCATTAGTATCAGAGTCTGGTTCCGGAGAGAAAAAGTATAGGAATTTCAAATCCACTTTTACTTACCTATAGGCACTAACGCATTAGTAAGGGCATTTCTTTACTCCATTTATTCAACAAAATTTATCGAGCACCTGCTATATGTGGTTAGGCACGGAGTCAACAAGACCCACAAGGTCCTGCTCCTATGTAGCTTGCAATCTAACAAAATAGATAATAAACAAATACTCTGCTATAAAAATATCAAGCAGTGCCATAAATATAAATAAAGTAGGGTAAAAGGAGAATGGGTGATGGGAGCATCGGTAATTTGAGTATTATAGTCAGAAAACACTTTGTTGAAGAGGGGACATTTGAAGGACACCTAAATCAAGCAAGGAGGTGAGCTAAGCAGGTATCTGTGGGTAACAGGGGACTCCACACAAAGGAAATAGCAAGCATCTAGGTACAACATGGAAGAGAGTGGCTGGAGCTCAGCAGCACAGGCCAAGGAGGAAGACGATGCCAGAAAAGTGACAGTGCCGAATTACGAAGGGCCTTAAAGGACAAAATAAGCCTTTGGGTTTTATTCCAAATGGATTGAGAAGTCAGTGGAGGAACTTTAAAAGGATCATTGTAACTACTAAATACAAAAGAGACTGCAGGGAGATCAGTACTACAGGCAAAGATAAAGACCAATGCAGTAAGCAAGGAGGACCAAAAAAATTAAAGAAAAAAAAAAAGCAAGGGGGTAATAAAGGGGGTAATATACACTAATAGGCTGGGTGCAGAGGCTCACGCCTGTAATCCTAGCACTCTGGGAGGCAGAGGCAGGAGGATCGCTCAAGGTCAGGAGTTGGAGACCAGCTTCAGCAAGAGCGAGATCCCGTCTCTACTAAAAATAGAAAGAAATTAATTGGCCAACTAACAATATATAGAAAAAAATTAGCCTGGCATGGTGGTGCATACCTGTAGTCCCAGCTACTAGGGAGGCTGAGGCAGAAGGATTGCTTGAGCCCAGGAGTTTGGGGTTCCTGTGAGCTAGACTGATGCCACGGCACTCACTCTACAGCCCAGGCAACAGAGTGAGACCCTGTTTCAAAAAAAAAACATAAAAATAAAAAAAAATCTCTTTTTCAGCCTTAGAAAGTTCAGTACACTTAGAATTACTAAACATTTCTCAGATGATAAGATATACTAGTATGAAGTTTCTAAATCTTCATTCTCAGTATAAAATAC
>CAUYRT010041365.1:0-16016 GCA_963574885.1 Lepilemur ruficaudatus
AAAACTACAAAGCATTTACAGTACAATGTTTACAGTCACAATTTGTAGTGAGCTGATTTCCCAAAATATATTACCACTCAAGTTGACTTATCTTGTTACATTCAAAAACCTACTCTGTCAAAGTAGACCATAGAGTACATACATTGTGCTCCAACTGTATCTGCATACAATTCACAATGGAATATTACTCAATTTTAAGTAATGACAGTGAGTTAGCACCTCTTGTATTATCGTGGATTAAGCTTGAGCCCATTATTCGAAGTGAGATGACACAAGACCCGAAGAATGGGTCCCACTTGTACTCACCATCAAATTGGTATTGACTGATTAACACTATGGTGCTCAAAGGGTGGGAGCGAACTCTTGGTGATATCTCTTTTAGACGACATAACTCACTGGTCATTTATAAGTATAGGATCGGTCTAGTTTTCAGATTTTGGAATCTCTTTAAGGTGGCTTAAATCTAACTACCTCTAAAACATCCACTTGACCAAAGTAAAACTCATACATACATGCCATGCCAAGATGGTGAACAAGTTAGCTGTCCCTACTACCATTATGGTTTTTTCCATGTTGAGAACTGGCATGTGACTCAGTATTCACGCATGAGTCTTCAACGTCCAGGAAACATTGGTTATGCTCTCTCAACAAGTTTTTCACCATTTGTGACATAGGTGGCATGAGGAACCCACAGAGTTTCTGCTGTCCAGCCAGCCTTCAGATGGGGAGCGGAGAGAGCTCTCATTCTCACAAGCACCCCCAATCTCAGGGGCCATCTTACTTGGCTTTAAAAGGAAAAGTCAAAGCCTGATCTATTTCTATAAATTCCCTTCCAACAATTCCTTTTGAATTTCTTGCCTTCTCTGAAATAAGCTGGAGGTGCCTGGTGATGGTTGCACCTTTTCTTTATTTTAGCAAATACTACATGGATGTGTTAAGCATCTTGCTTTAGAATTTGTGGACACTATTGCACATTGTTCTAAGTTTAGGGCTTCAGCCAAATTTCTGAGACAGTAGGGAACATTTAATATAACATCCTGATACGTTATTTAATTCATATTGTCAAATAGAACTAATTACAAAATGCCAGAATTTTTTAAACTTCACTAATAAGCATCATGTATAATGCTTATTGACAACTGGAAAAATGTATTCAAGCTAGACATAGACTCTGTAATCATCTGATCTCAGTAAAATCATAATTTAAAAACAATCCTTATTATATGATCTGTGATCTGCTTTGGAATTCTGAAGCACAACTTCTAATCACCTTGGGATTTATGCATTATTTCCTTTTTTGAAATTTAATTTAATTAATCTCTAAATTCCTTCTCTAGAAAGTACTCAATTTAGGGTTAATACAAACCTACCTAATGTAGCTTCATGTTCATACCATAATTATCACTTAGCACTTCTGTCATTTTCTTTTCAAAAATTATTTATTTTTAATTGATGTGTTTTTATTATATATATTTATGAGATAAAATTTGAGGTTTCAATACATAGCTATGTTGCATAATGATTCAATCTAGGTAGTATATCTACCAGCTTGTGCACTTATCATTTATTTGTGGTAAGAACATTCAAAAGATTCTCTTCTAGCTATTTTGTAACAAATAGTATTTACTGTTAACCATAGTCACCCTATTATGAAATAGAACATCAAAATTTATTCTCATTATTTAATTGTACCTTTGTTCTTATTTAACAACCCCTCTCAACCCTCCCTCTGCCCTCCTGTTCCAAGCCTCTGGTAACCAGTATTCTACTCTGCTTCTATGAGTTAACTTTTCTTTAAATTAGTTCTATATGAGTGAGATCATGTTGTATGTCTTTCTGTGTTTGGCTTATTTCACTTAGCATGATGTCCTCCAGATTGATCCCCATTCTTGAAAATGACAGGATTTTATTATGTTTTTCTTTGTTTTTATTGCAGTATATTACAGGGGTACAAACGTTTAGGTTACATATATTGCCTTTGCACCGCCCGAGTTAGAGCTACAAATGTGCCTATCTCCCAGATAGTTAGCACTGCACTCATTAGGTTGTGAATACATCCATCCCCCCTCCCCCCACCTGTCTGACACCCGATGAATGTTACTTCTATATGTGTGCTTAAGTGTTGATCAATTAGTACCAATATGATGGTGAGTACATGTGGTGCTTGTTTTTCCATTATTGGAATACTTCACTTAGTAGAATGGGCTCCAGCTCTATCCATGATAATACAAGACGTGCTAGATCAACATTGATTTTTTTGTGGCTGAGTAGATCTCCATGGTATACATATACCAAATTTTATTAATCCACTCATTTATTGATGGGCACTTGGGTTGTTTCCACATCTTTGCTATTGTGAATTGTGCTGCTATAAATATTCTAGTGCAGAAGTCTTTTTTATAGAATGTCCTTCTTTCCTTTGGGTAGATGCCCAGCAGTGGGATTGCTGGATCAAATGGTAGTTCTACTTTTAGCTCTTTGAGGTATCTCTATACTACTTTCCGTAGAGGTTGTACTAGTTTGAAGTTCCACCAACAGTGTATGAGTGTTCCTATCTCTCCATACCCACACCAACATTTGCTGTTTTGGGAATTTTTGATAAAAGCCATTCTCACTTGAGTTAAGAGCTATTTTAGTATTGACTGTAATATCTCCTTTTTCATCTCTGATTTTATTTATTTGAGTCTTCACTCTTTTTTTACTCAAGCTAAAGTTTTGTTGATTTTATCTTTTCAAAAACAATAAACTCTTCATTTTCTTGATCCTTTGAATTGTTTTTTATTCTTTATTTTATTTCTGCTCTGAGCTTTATTATTTCCTTCCTGCTACCAATTTTGAGTATAGGTTGCTCTTGGTTTTCTTGTTCCTTGAGGTGCATCATTAGGTTTTTAATATAGACATTTATTGCTATAAACTTCCCGCTTAGAATTGCTCTTTCTGTGTCCCATCGGTTTTAATATGACACATTTCCTCTCTAATTTGTCACAAGAAAATTTTTAATTTCCTTTTTAATTTCTTCATTGACTCCTTGGTTGTATAGGTGCACAATGTTTAATTTCTATGTATTTTAAATTTTCTATTTTTTTTTGATTTCCAGTTTTATGCCATTGTGATCAGAAAAGATACTTGTTCTGACCTTTACCTTTGCCAATTTGCTGAGGCTTTCTTTGTGGTTTAACATGTGCTTTATTGTGGAGAATGTTCCATGTGCAATTGAGAAGAATGTGTATTCTGTAACTGTTGCATGGAATGTTCTACAATTGTCTTTTAGGTTCGTTTGGTCTATGTTGCAATTTAAGTCTGATGTGTCTGCTTGGTTTTTGGCTACATGATTGTCCATTGTTGAAAGTGGGATGTTGAAATTCCCTACAATTATTGTATTTCAGTCTATCTCCTTAGATCTAAAGTCTATTTTGTCAGGGATAGGTATGGCTACGGCTACTCCTCCTCACTTTTGGTTTCCATTTGCATGGAATATCTTTTTCCATTCCTTCACTTTCAGTCTATGATTGTTTTTAAATGTAAGGTGAATCTCCTGTAAGAAGCATAAAGTTGGGTATTGTTTTTGATTCATTCAGCCACTCTAAATCTTTTAATTGGGTAATCTATTTACATTCAAGGTTACTATTGATAGATAAGGACTTACTACTGCCATTTTGTTTTCTGATTGTTTCATAGATTCTTTTTCCTTTCTTTCTATCTTATTGTTTGCCTCTGTGGTTTGGTGGTTTCTTGTGGCACTAAGTTATGTTTCCTTTCTCTTTCTTGTTTGAGTGTATGCTATAATTTTTCCTTTGTTGTTACCATGGGACTAACATAAAAAGTCTTGTAGTTATAACAGACTATATAAGTTAACAGCAACTTACCTTTGGTCACAAAAATATACTCTAGTCTTTTTACCTTTCTCCAACAATTTATATTTTTGTTGTCTTCATTTACTTCTTTATCTATCATGTGTTTCTTAGCCACTAATTGTAGTTGTTGTTGTTGTCCATTTTGACTTTCAACCTTCATATTAGAGGATTGAGAGATTAAGATGGTATCATCACATCACTGGGGTATTCTGAGTTTGATTTACAGCTTTACCTCTACGGATGAGGTTTATACATTCACATGTTTTCATGATAGTAATGATCATTCTTTTGTTTATAGCTGTACCACTCCCTTAAGCATTTTTTGTAAGATCACTCTAGTGGTGATGTATTTCTTTAGCTTTGGCTTGTGTGAAAAGTCTTTATTTCTCTTTCATTTCCAAAGGAGAGTTTTCCTGGAGAAAGTATTCTTGGGTGACAGTTTTTTTCCCTGTCAGCTCTTTAAATATATTATTCCATTCTCTCTTGTTCTGCAAGGTTTCTGCTGAGAAATATGCTGATAGTCTGCTGTTATGTGACTTGATACTATTTTTTTTGCAATTTTTAGAATTCTGCTTGTCTTTGACTTTTGACAGTTTGATTATAATGAGCTTTGAACAGGATCTTTTTTTGGTTGAATCTAACTGGGGACTTTTGAGCTTCCTAAATCTGAATATCCATATCTCTCTCATTTAGGAAGTTTTCAGCTATTATTTCATTAAATAGGTTTTCTGTGCCTTTCTCCATCTCTTCTCCAGCTGGCACACCTATAAGGCAAATATTTGTTTGCTTAATGATGCCTCATAAATATCGTACACTTTCTTCATTGTTTTAATTATTTTTTAATTTTTTCATATGATTGGGTCAAAAGACCTTTCTTCAAGTTCAGAATTTTTTTTCTTCTGCTTCATCTAGTCTGTTGTTGAAGCTCTCAATTGTATTTTTATTTTATTCATTGAATTCTTCAGCTTCACAATCTGTTTGGTTTTTTTTATATTTAATTGCTCTTTTGAATTTCTCATGCAGATCATGAATTGTTTTCCTAATCTTATTGAATTTTTTGTCTGTGTTCTTTTGTATATTGCTGAATTTCCTTAAGATCATTATTTTGAATTCCTTTTCAGAAATTTTGTAAATGTCTTATTTATTGGGGTATGTTACTAGAGACTTAATTTGTTCTTTCAAAGGTGTCATGTTTCCTTGCTTTTTCATTTTTCTTATGTCCTTATTTTGATATCTGTGCATCTAGTAGAAGTGTTGCTTTCTTCAATTTTATGAATTATATTTTGTATACAGAGCCTTTTTTATAGATGGGGTCTAGGATTTTGGTTGGGTATATTGTGTTGGCTTTAGATCTTGGTGGACTCGGTAGTTTCTTTAGCTGTAATCCTCATCATTGATGTGTAAGATTGCCTCAATGACCTAGGCTTTGGGAGTTTGTGATGATGATGGCATAAATTTGCTGGAGACAGGGGCACTAGAGTAATTGTCAGTGGGGTGAATGTGAATGCTGAGGGTTGACAGGCTGTCTGTCAGGCTATCTAGTGAGGTGGTGGCTGCCACCAGGCTTGAGAAAACATGGGTACAGGCCATATGGCCATGTCTGATGTGACTTGGCTATCTCTCCAAGGAGGCTAGGTTCCTGCCAGACTGGATGTTTGGTCAAGCACATGTGGACATGGTGGTTCTGTGCATCCCTCCAGCAATCTGTTCAGGCAGGTGGGGCAGCCACCAGACCAGCTGTTAGGCCAGGCACTGACACAGAAGGACCATACAACCCTGCAACAGCCTTTCATGAGGACAGGGATACCACCAGAGTGGCCTCAGGGCACGCATGGTCACAGAGGGGCTGGACAGACCCATGGTTTGTTGGGTCTGCCACCAAATGAGCTGTGAGGCCAAACTTGAGCATGCATAGGTGCAGCAGGGTGTTGTCTCTATGGCTGTCTTTCAGGGTGAGGGTGTGGGCAATTACAGGACCAATGATCTGGCCAGGCATGGCTGCATGTGGGCTTAGCAGGTCAGCTGGCTATGTGGTATAGGTACACCTGGTAAAGTGGCCATCCAGCTATTTGGCAGCTTCCCCACTATATGGGTTTGTCTGTTCCCAGGGAAAAGGTGTCCCATGTGGGTCCAGCTGTCATGATCTCAGTCATTCCATCTGGCCTAGGCTCTGGACAGCTGGGGACATGCTGCTGAAGGCACCCATGTGAATGTGGTGGAATGATGGTGGGTCCTTAGGGATGGAGGGAGTCAATTGCTACTAGCCTCCAGTGCAAGATATACTCTAGTAGTGAGTCTGGTTTTAAGATGGTACTGAGATGTAGTAGCTTAGGTCTTGGGGATAAGGGGATGCTCAAGGTTGGATCCTACTCTGAAGCAATGCAGCTGTGCAAACTCCTGGCTGCTTTCCAAATTGGATTTGAGTCCTGTGAAGACTGCGAGCCATTCCTATAGCAAGAATTGCTGGAATTTGTGGTCATAAAATAATGAGGGTTTCTGGGAAACCACTGCTTACTTATTCCCCATAGGAAGAAGTCTTCTTGACTCTGAGCCAATCCTGGTGAGGGAGACAGTGGGGCAGAGGATGGATGTCTTACTTCCATCTCTGGGATGCCCTCTTGGGCTTCCATGCACCACAGGAATTTCATTGATCCCCTGGTGCTCTCCTGTATACCTCCTCAGTCACTCTAGTTGAAATATGGTTGTTTATTCATTTTTTTGGTTCCTTTTTGTGGGGAGGATGAGCACCAGGTAACTTTAGTTGGCCACCTTGCTGATGTCACCTGTGACAATTCTATCATTTCAATTCCCTTATTCATAGATATATTAATTCTTATAATTGTTAGCCACAATTCCCCTTAAACACCTTAAAATGTTTCAATTATTTCAATTTTGGATATTTAACCTAAGACAATGCTCTTAAATATGAAATGAAAGTGTTGTGCTGAGAGATAGCCACTGCAGTACTATTTGAAATACAAAATAATCTTTAAAATTCTCCAAGAATTAAAAAAAAAGCTAGTAAAGTAAATCATGGCACATATACTGAAAATATTGCATGGCTATTTAATGATATTTATAAAGAATTTAAGGACATAGGGAAAATACAATTTATTTGGTGTTATGTGAAAAATGGAATACACATCTCTATGCCATATGAGAATGAAGTATAAAAACATTTAAAGTTATAATAATGATAATAATAATAATAATAAAAACCAGTAAAATATGCCATGTAAACCCAGACTGCCTTTGGCAGGTAGACTATGGGGGATATATTTTTCCTTCTCAATATTCTAATGTTCTCCTATTTCCAATTTTTCTGTATTGAGCATATCTTACTAGAAAACAGGAAAAAAGGTAGTTTTATTTAGATATCACTTTTTGGCAAGCCTTTGGAAAACTCCTTGATTTCTCTTCTACAAATCTAATAAACAAAACATCTTTTCTTCCTCTTCCTCCTCCTTTCTCTTTTTTTTTCTTATCTTATTTAATGTGGGTTGACCATAAATTCATTTTGACTTCAATTAAAAGCGACAAATGGTTGAATAAGTGTGTCCTATTATGTTATTTCTCATCTGATGAGTAAAATTTAAACTTTCCACCAGCTATTTTGGTACCATGTAGACACAGCTATTATTTACTCAAGATGGGAGAGCTGCTTTATACTATCATATATTTTTCATTCTAACAAAAATTAATTCTTAATCTTTTATAAGCTATTTTTAAATTTAGGCTTTTTTTCTTTTATAAAATGTAATTAACTATAGCCAATATATTTTAACCATCTGTTATTACTGTGTGATAATAACTAGTATTTAGTGAGAACCATCATGATCATCGTTTACTATTTTTTGAGTAGTTTCTTAACCAGACTAGACAACTGTAATTGCCTTCTACCTGGGCTCCCTGTTTCCACCCTTGCCACGTAACAGTCTATTCTCAATCAGTATGCAGGGTTTGAGTCTTTGACATGCCTTAAGACATGTCAGATAGTGTCATTCCTCTTCCTTAAAACTCTTCAGTGGTTTTCTATCTCACTCAGAGTAAAAGCCACATTTCACAGCAGGCCATAAGACCCTTTATGACCAATTCCCATTATCGTTTTTGATCTCATCCCCTATCTTTCCTCCCTCCACCAAGGTCAGTGAAATCCAGCCATGGTGGCCTCTTTGAACTTCCTGAAAACCTTAAACAGATTCTTGCTTCATGAACTTTACACTTGTTGTTTCCTCTGCCTGTAATGTTCCTCCCAGGACACATAGCCTGCTCTCCCATTTTCGCTAAAATCTCTGTATAATTATCATAGTATCAAAGCAGACTTCCCTGACTACTCTATACAAATAGGATACCCCTCTCTTATAGAACTTTTGATCTATATCTCTTCTCTGATTTATTGGTCTACATGGAGTTAATCACTGCTTGACATACTATAACACATATTTTACTTGTTTGTTTAGTATTGTTTTCCTCACTAGAACATAAGCTACATGAATTTAGAGATATCATTTTGTCCACGGCTGTATCTCCAGCACTTACAACAGTACCTGGTATGCAGTACGTGCTTGGTAAATTCTTGCTAAAGAAAAAAAAGAAGGGTGGATGGAAGGAACAAGAACCCTATCTCATTTGAATCTCCCAATACCTTTGTAAGAAAGATACTATAATTATTCCTATACCACACATGAGAAAATTGAAGTCTAGAGAGTTCACTAACTCAGCATCATGCAACTTGTAAATTAAAGATTTAGGACTAAAACTCAAGTTTGTCAGTATAGTCTATTCCTTTAGCCCACAAGATTCATAAATTACATCACCAAACACAAAAGGATGGCAGGATTTGGTATTATCCTCAGCCAAGGTTGTGCTATTGAACTGAATTATGCCCTCAAAGTAGGCTGGACAAGCTCTCATGAAGTAAGAGCAGGAAAGAACACTACCTGGGTGTCTTTGAAAACATCTCTGAGCCTCATATTCTTTATCTGTAAAATGTGGTGCATGGAAATCAGTGGCTAAGCTCCCTTGTCACCCTAGCATTTTAGTACCCTGTATGTTTACATGACAGATTGCTGTTGCCTGGTCTACTAACAGAACACCACAAGGCAATTTTCTGTATTAGTCTGTGGACTACAGGGTAGTTAAACCCTGGTGCCAAATCCAGTTTAAAATAACAAAATAAAAATAGATAACAAAATAAAAATAATTGTGTTTATTTTAAACAGGGCCATGAAACAGAAGGAAGCAATTTTATGAGAGTTTTCAAAAGGAAACTATCAAGCTAAGCTACTAAAGTGGTACAGAGGATGTGAAAGCAGGAGAGAAGATCAGAGAAGACATTATCCTTGCCCCTGAATTGTTCACAACCAGGGAAGGTGAGAGCATCTCATGTGTGCATGGCATGCTTCCATGTAAACATTGTGTAGCTGGGTTTTGTGTGTGTGTGTGTGTGTGTGTGTGTGTGTGTGTGTGTATGCAGTGTATGTGTGAGTGTATATATTTGCTGCACATCATTTTATTTAGTTTACTAAAACTAAGGGAAGATGATGAAACCTATCTAAGGAAATTCAATTACATGCCTATACACTAACATATCACTTCTAATTCAGTTATGGGGAAGAATATTCCCCTGTATCCTTAATTTTATAAGGATTTAATAGTCTCGGGTGCACTATCCATGCCACAGAATTCCTTTTATCATTGATCTTCAAGGACATTCACTTTTACTATTGGTTGTCAGAGACGCTCAATATAAACACCCTCTGCCCAGTATCAAGTAGCAGTAGAACTCTACTTTTTCTTCCTTCAAACTCAATCTGAATAGAAGCCCAATCCTTACCAAGCTGCTGCAGTTTCCTCTTACTCCCTCATTTCTTCCACTTTAAAGTCTACATAAAGATGCCCGGGCCTGCTTGTTGCTGTGGCCATGGCAATCCTCCCCTGCAGTTCATCTCTGAGAATGTCCCCAAGTTTCAGTTAAGCCTACAATGGTGTTACCTGGGTCAGTTAGCTCTGTGTAATACGCAATTAGACAAATTCATTAATAGTAAACCATTAGCTTTGAATGATCAACTGCATAATTATGCCCCTAAAATATATCACATTACTCATTGTTCAGATGGAGTGAATATATGCCAATGTTGACTAAGTTCATTTAACTCTTTGAAATTGTGGAATAGAAAGTTGTGAGTTTGCATTATTTATAAATTGGTTTAGAACTGTGCATGGTGTATAGACAGTAGCATTTAGTTATACTCTAACACTGCCAAAAAATATTTGGAGCCTAGACACACTGCTTCTTTCCACATAGGATTGATGAGAGCTGAGAAAAACAAACATCTAGATGATGACTTAATTTTCCTGATTTTCTTTCTGTTGTTTGGTAATGTGCACACAGATAATTTTAATAGATTCTCATCAATTCTGGAAATCAGAACCAATTAAATTCCAGCAAAAGTATTTTTCACTTCTCCTTTTAAAAATACTGACTATGCTGTGATAATAACCATTTCACTACAGTCTATCAAAACACTGCTAGTTCAAATGTAATTAAATGCTTCAAATGTTAATTGAATACTCTTTATTGAGTTATTCATTGTTGACATGTTTCTAGTAAAACACTTTCTGTTTTATAATAATTGGTAAACTACAATGGTTGGTTGAATTGAACATAACGGAATGGACATTCTATTTATGTTTTCATGGCAGCAGAACAGTCAGGTCAAATGGTCACCTTAAAGTTGTGCTGCCTTCACATGCAAGTAAGTTTGTCATATTGACTATGACCAATTAAGTCACTGAGTGAGTAAGTCACTATGATTACATTCCAAGAAAGTCTTTATGAACATTTCAAATTGATCACACCAGTCCAGTGCTGTGTAGAGCCATAATGAAGCCAGGAGCAAAAGGAAAAAATCAGTAATACTGGTCTTATATTTATTTAAAATTTTGATGTTTTATTAATTGTAGATTTTATTGCATTAATTTTTATTTTAAAACATTGGATCAAAACATTGTTTATCTTGATTACTGGCTTTCCCTTAAATTTTGCACCCAGGGCAATTGCCTCATTCACCCCACCCCAGTTTTTGGCCTTGCACCAGTCAATATAAATTTGAATCCCTAACCTGAGGCGCACTAGACTCAAGAAGCACCTTCAGGGTATGTAAACACAGTTTGATTTGTAACCACTAGATGGAGGCCTTTTCATTAGGTAGCACAGACCCCTTACTTTTTATAACTTGACTTAAAGGGTATGGCAGCTGTCAGACATAGAACATCCTGACTAGAGACAACTAAATTATTGGCTAATTCAAAACATAATTTAGGGCAAAAAAGTGATAAATAGCAAAGGCAGCTGATATTGCTGTTGCCAGAGTCCAAATTGAGGAGTCCTGGTTTTGGCTTCCAAATCTGTTGCTTTAAATTCCAGCTATATTTACCTGGCTGAGCCTCAGTTTCCTCATGTGTAAATTGCAAATAATCAGAATATTTACCTCTTAGAGTTGCTTTGCAAGCACATAAACATTTGAAAGATCCTAACAAATTATTAGACATCAATAAACAAAAATTTCCTTTCCTCTTCCCTTTTCTTACAGGATATGTAAAATAGAAAGAGTACTCTAGTAGCATCAAGGAATTGCATTCAACACTATGCCCTTTCTTAATTACTGCTGTTTTAAACCAGGTTTACAATGGCAAAGCTTCAGAAATGCCACAAAAGCTTCCACTCTAGCTAAACTCAGTCCAGAGACCAGTTTCTGCTCTCCTCTTAAGTCAGCCTACTTGCTATGGAAGTAGACAAGCTGATTTCCATCCAACAAATGGTTATTGAGCACCAGTATTTTGCATACGCGATTTTTCTAAGTTTTCAGGATGTGGAAATAAGACAAAACACTGTTATTGGAAGCTCATAGTATCTAAATTAGGTGTGAAGTTAAATAATGTAGACATTACAACTTATAATTTGATTTTAAAAATATTGAAGAGTCTACAATATGTAAGACACTGTACTGTATAGTTTATTATATCTCAAACAAGAAGCAGCACAATTAATCAAAGAATGTGCTCGAACTAAAGACACAGTTTTGACATCTTAATGGTAGCTTGTTTATGTCTGCAGCAAAGAAGCCTGGAGAGCAAGTGGCCATGAAATCACAAAAGGTGTTTTCCACAGCTTGTTGAGAATTGAATGTTTTTCTTACAAGGAGAGGTTCAAAGCCTGGAAGAATTGGCACTCAGTTGGTGCAAGGTCTGTTGAATATGGTGGATGACAGAAAATTTCCAAGTCCAACCTCTGGGGTTGAGCAGCGTTGTTTGTGCGACATGTGGTTGAGCATTGTCTTGCAAGAAGATTATCCTGTTTCTATTGACCGATCTTGGCTGCTTAATCACAAGCATCCTCATCATTTCATCCAACTGCTTGCAGTAGACATCCACTGTAATTTACTGACCAAGTTTCATGAAGCTGTAGTGGGTAATACCAGTGCTGGACCACCAAACAGGCACCATTAGCTTGTTTTGATGAATATTTGTCTTTGGACTGTGTTTTGGCACTTCATCTTTATCCAACCATTGTGCTGAAAGCTTGCAGTTGTGAAAAAGAATCAATTTTTCATCACATGTAACAATACGGTGTAGAAATGATTCGCCTTTATGTCATGACGGCAAAGACAGGCAAGCTTCCGATAATTTCTCTTCTGATGGTCGTTTAATTCATGAAGAACCCATCTATCCAGCTTCTTTACCTTGCAGATTTGTTTCAAATGGTCCAATATCGTTGTAATGACATCAAACCTTGACACTAATTCACATGTAGTTTGAGATGGATTTACTTCCACTACAGCTTTCAGCTCATCGTTATCCACCTTGTTCTCAGGACACACACATGGCTCATTTTCAAGATTAAACTCACCAAAATGGAACTTCTCAAAACATTGATGTACTATGTGTTCATTAGCCATATCCTTCCCAAACACTTCCTTCATATTTCCAGCTGTCTGCAGTGCATGGTTCCACAATGGAACCCATATTTGAAAATAACACAAAGTTTTTACCTATCTGTGGTTTCACAGAAATTGCTCTAAAAAATTTTTGAAAGATAATCACAAGCCCAGGATTCATTTGAAAGAATAAGGATATACTTTCACAATACAAATAAAACAAGAAGTGTCAGAATGAAATATCAGAGATATCAACTATCAAACTTAGTACTTAAGGAATTTGGACATTTTATACTTAATATCCTAATAGTAATTTTGGGATCCACCAACAAGCTGTGTACTCTGATAGTGCCTGGATAGAGGCACTAACACAATTACTTCTATATCATTTTCTCTTGACCTGGCACATTCTTCTCCACAGTTAGGAAAATAAGATGAGATTATTTTTTCTGATAAGCTTATGGAAAATCCTCCAATGAGGAAAACTCTCAGGACAATTTTCCTTACAAATGAGTATGCAGAAAGCAGTGACATATCATTGAATAGGTTGGTGGGGGGTGGTATTTTGTAACAATTGTGAATATCTTGGGTGGGATAAATAGTACCACAATAGCAGATTTCAAGCCACCAAAGGTTTAACAACCAGCTACAACAATTTCTGAAAATTTAACAATCAGTTCTCTTGGGCTAGTTTGAGCAAATTCCAACACACCACTGGCAGAAAGCTTATGGATGCCAATCAGCCTTCTTTAAGGTATTGAGGACTTCTTAAAGAATATAAGCCATAAATGTTTTCAGACTTGTTTTGAATGTTTAAATGAGGATTCTGAGTCTTCACTATAGGATTTCCCAATACAAATTCTTCAGTTTTTTTCTGATTTCTTTCTTTCTTTCTTTCTTTCTTTCTTTCTTTCTTTCTTTCTTTCTTTCTTTCTTTCTTTCTTTCTTTCTTTCTTTCTTTTTCTTTCTTCCTTTCTTTCTTTCTTTCTTTCTTTTTCTTTCTTTCCTTCTTTCTTTCTTTCCTTTCTTTCTTCTTTCTTTTTTCTTTCTACTTTTAAATTGACAAATAATAATTGTATATATTTATGAGGTATAATGTGAAGTTTTGTTCTATAATACATTGTAGAAAGATTCAATGTAGCTAATTAACATGTTGATCACCTCACTAACTTATCATTTTTGTGGTAAGAAAGTTAAAATCTATTATTTTAGCAATTTTGAACTGTACAATACATTACTGTAAACTGTGGTCATCATGTAGTGTAATAGAGCACTAAAACGTATTTCTCCAGTTGAGCTATAACTTTTTACCCTTTGATTAACATCTCCCCCTTTCCCCACCCCTCTTCTCCCTCCCAGTCTTCAGAAACCACCATACTATTCTCTTTTTCAGAGATGGAATTGTACTTTCAATGATTGATGCTGGATACTTGACTTACAATAGTGTCAAAATCTTCTCAAGAGAATACGAGTTGATAATTAAATAGCCTTATAATGCTCACACCTACATTCCTGCCCCTTGAGTAGCCTGACCTGCTATATATTCTTCAACTGCTGAGACACATGCAAAAGCTAGTCCCTGGCATACCCCAGGCAAAAACAAATAAAAATGTTTTGCCAGGAACTCTTTCACTTACCATGAACTCTACTCTTACCCCTACCCCTTTCAACCTGACCACTTTAAGACCTGGTAGACCCCAGGCATGCTTACTTTTAGAGGTTTTAACCTATATCGTACCAAGCATATTTAAATGTACCATATTAATATTTTTATATCTATTTATAAAAGTTTAGTTTAGTTGAAGATGACTTGGTTTCACAATGTTAAATAGCCAATTAAACATTTATTAATTTTGATTTTTTGATTTTTTTTCTGCTATGGACCTAATATTTTTCCAGGTTGTGACCATTTTCACAGTCCCATGCAAAGTTCATAGGTCCTATGTCCAGTCCTTTCAATACCAAATGAATAAAATGGCTCTTCCTGGTGCCCTTCCATCTTCCCAGGGCTAGTAAGGCATAGATAGTTCAGGCATACTTGATTTTATGCTTATAGGTGCTCCTGGAAAAGTCAATAGGCTTTATGTTTATTCAGCTGAATCCTTACCAAATGCACTAACCAAGGAAGCATGACCCTTAACTAGGAGTAAAATGATGGGCTCCCATTGTGCTGGCTTAACCATTTATGAAACCAGTGATCTAGAGGCCTCCCCAGTCTCAAGCATAGAAATAGGACAGTAAATTTTGCCATTCTTCTTCACTTAATTCCTGTGAAGATGAAATGAGATTCAGTCAGAGAACTGCTTTGGAAACTCTAAAATACTTAAAGATAATCGGTAACCACTCTCTGTGTTCTTAACAGCAGATTTCCAGGGTAACAAAAATATTCAAAACACAAACACTACATTTTTCTAAGCTATAAATCTGAGTTGTTATAGAAGGTTTCCTTAAAGCAAGACCTCTGTGTTTCAACTAAAGCAGCACAGAGAGGCAGACTTTCTTAATCCGCAAAGATGCCAATGTCTCCATGTAGGTATCTAAGTCAATTAGTAAGACATTTTGATTAGATTAGACACATTTTGAAAGTTGTTTGTGAAATGTATTTAATTTAATTGGCTTGTCTGTTTTGTTTTGAGTGTGAGTTTCTGTAGCCATCCATGTAATTATGGCAGTTTTGCAACATGCCACAGGGGGCGGGGGGAAGTTGTTGAATATGAAGGCAAGACAGAGATTCTGTGTTTACATTGTATATAAAGCCTTTTTTTTTTTTTACTTTTGTTAGTTTGTGTTTTTTTTTCTTTTTTTTTTATTGGGGGAAAACTACAAAGCTTTTACAGTACAATGTTTACAGTCACAATTTAAAGTGAGCTGATTTCCCAAAATATATTACCACTCAAGTTGACTTATCTTGTTACATTCAAAAACCTACTCTGTCAAAGTAGTCCATAGAGTACATACATAGCGCTCCAACTGTATCTACGTACAACCAACACTCCATTTTAAGTGTACAATTAAATGATTATCAGTGAATTTACCAAGGTGTACAGTTAATCACATGAATCAGTTTTTGAGGAATTCCTTTCCCCTATTGAGACCCCTAACTCCTGTGGTTTTTTGTGAAGTATAGACCTCTTTAAGTTTGCCCGTACGGGTCTCTAAAGTGCTGTAATTCTACCATTAACCAAAGCATAGGACTCTTTTCCCTAGAAAGGCCCCATGATGG
>CAUYRT010041371.1:0-10525 GCA_963574885.1 Lepilemur ruficaudatus
CAATTAATTTCTTTCTATTATTAGTAGAGACGGGGTCTCGCTCTTGCTCAGGCTGGTTTCGAACTCCTGACCTTGAGCAATCCGCCCGCCTCGGCCTCCCAGAGTGCTAGGATTACAGGCGTGAGCCACCGCGCCCGGCCACGTTTGGTATATATTCTTGATTATTTAGTGCCTCAACGTAGAAAAGAAAGAGACCATTTTCTTGTAAACATTTTCCTTTGTAAATTCTATTTCTGTTTTTGTTTTCCTTAAAGAGAGGGGCCTGAAAAACAATAATGAAGATTTAATCTCTCTTCAGCTAAATAGGCTTTGGCCTGCTACACACCTGAATGAGGGAAACTCCAGGGAAATATAGATAAGAAGCAAAGTGTTGATGAGTCAGCCTGTAGCACACTTGCTCTGCATTGATTCTAAATCAAAGCTTCAGTTAATAACTAGGTCTGTTTTGCTGCTGAAGTACTTGTCTTGGGAGTGACTATACGATTGATGGCATAGCTATTAATAGACTCTTAACACCTCCTTCTTTTTATGGTGGGATTTGTTGCAAAAGTCCAGATGTTGCTTGTGGAAACCTAGATAAGTCATTATTTTCTTACTGAAATTCCATTGGTGGTCATGGTTACATAAAAAATGATGCCTCCTTTCCTGATCAAAACTATTTGACTGAGTTGTTGATACATCAAGTTGTGCCAACCTAGTCTTCCCCACAAAGGCTGTGTTTTGCTGGTCCTTCAGGTGATTCATCTACTATATACACATAAAAATTATAGTTCACATGGTTGTTGTAAGAGTTAATTAATGTTTGCTGTGTACTTTATGGTCCTCAGATGAAAGGCACTAAGGAAGTGCAGTGTGTCTACATAAAATAATAACACCAGTATACATTATAAAGAATGTTGGGATCTTTCTGAATGAAGTGTAGAGCACTAACTTCAATTTATCTTTATTAGTGTTTGCAGAAGAATCAATATTTGGAGGAATATAATGAAACTCAAGCAAGTTTCAAGTGTATATGTAACTGAAAAAAAGTTGGTATCCAATAATTCCATTTTAGGATAAGGAAAGACAGCCTTTTTGTTTTGGGACACCTAAATATCAAAAAGAAAAAATTGAAAAGAAAAAAAGTATATGCTCAATGTTCAAAGACGGCAGCCTAAAAACAATAGTGAAGACTCTTGATTCTTGAGATTCTTTCCCCATTGAGATAAGCATTTATTAACTGGTCAAAAAGAGTTTATCGGAAATATTTGACCTGATTTTACTCATCATAATTTTACATGTGGTTGGGAGAAGACGGTTTAAAGAAAGAGAAGGGAAGAAGAAAAAATTGGCAAACATAAACACCGGTGGGCACAGGAGAAACCCAAGAGTTATTTTGAATCCATCCTTCTATTTCACTCCTCCTAATAAATAATGCAGACCTAATAATATTTGCTTCCAAATATCAGCTCTTCATGTCCATTCCCCTTGGCCTCTCGCCAGTTAAGTCCCTCAGCATGTCAGATATGGATTACCATAGTAGCCCCCTGCCTGTCCTCCCTGAACACACTCTCCCATGTGTACCAAACTTGTCTTATCTGAATTGCCTCCCTGCCTCTGAAGGTCTGCTGTTATGAGGCCTCACTGCACCTAGCCTGCAGTAACTTGTTGCGTTGTTCTCTTTGGAAGTACACCCCCTTTCATAATCTTTATACCACTGGGACGTCCTATCCTTCCCCTCTACCAATACAAATTTAACCCATTCTTCAGGTTTCTAATCAGTGACCTATACCAGCTCTCAGTTATCTTTATCTTTTCTGATCCCTTTGGCTTCTGGGGACCTCGAGTTTGTATTACAAACTTTGATGTTCGTTATTCTTAGTTACCTACATAATGATGCTGCAACCTCCTTGAGGGCAAGGACTGTTCTTTATACATATTTTGTGTCTCACAGACTGAAGCCACCTACAGAGCTGCATAAATGTGGGTAAGATTTTTCTCTTCTGACATCCAGAGAGCTACTGAGACAAATGCTGGACATGTCCATCCAGCCCTGAAATGTGGACAAAGATTTAAGTCTGAGAACAAGGGCCATCAGGTTGTGTGCTCTGGTATAGGAGAAGGAATATTTAATTAGCCATGCCCAAAGCCTAAAGGAAATACAGGTTGAGTCTCCCTTCTCCAAAATGCTTGGGAGCAGGAAGTGTTTCAGGTTTCAGATTTTCTTTCAGTTTAAAATATTTACATATACATAATGAGATATTTGGGGGATGAGACCCAAGTCAAAACACAAAATTTATTTATGTTTCATACATACCTTATACACACAGCCCAAAGGTAATTTTATGCAATATTTTTAAGAATTTTATGCATGAAACAAAGTTTGTGTACACTGGACTATCAGAAAGCAAGGTGTCACTATCTGTTACCCACACGTACAATCTGTGGCTATATGGCATCGCCATCATTCCAGACTGAATTTACATGCTATCAACAAGCAATAATTTTCTTATGCTTATTTACACATAAGTAAATTCACACAGAAGTGAGATGGTCTTTTTTCCTTTGGGGACCCTGAATAAACTGTGTTAGATATCTGTGTTTTGAATGCAACCCATTAAGCGAGGTCAGGTGTGGAATTTTCCACTTGTGGCAGCATGTTGGCACTCAAAAAGTTTCAGATTATGGAGCCCTTCATGTCTTAGATTTTGGATCAAGTATGCTCACCCTGTATTGCCTCTCAAATTTTCTACTTCCCTTGCTACAATTCTACTCTCACTAATAAACTCCCTGGTTTTCTAGGTTCCCTGATAGCAGAAAGAGTGAGTCCCAGATAGAGTCTAAGAGTTTCCAGACACTGGAAAGGAATATGCCTCATGACATTTTGGCTGTTACATCAGTGTCCTATGAGTTTGTTCAGTGTGAATTGCCTTTATGACGTTATTATTTCAGTGGGGCGGGTAATTGAGAAAATCTTATTTCCGAATCTCCAAAGCTGAGGAGCAGTCACCAGGCAATGGTGATCTTGGCAAGTATTCTGCCAAGGAGAACCTGCCAGAGCAGTCGGCCCTTAAGCCACATTTCCACTCAGTACCGCCAGCTGTTACAAACTTCCACTTTGCAAACTGTCTGACCTGATTGGGGCTACATCAGAGAAGCCATATAGTGCAGCGGTCAAGAGAGCAGACTTTAGAGCTGGCAGTTTGAGTCATGACTCTCTTATTCATTGTCACCTTGGGCAAGTAGCCAACCCTTCTATGCCAGTTTCCTCATACGAAATAGGATGCTAACTGTACCTGTCGCACAAGGATGTCACGAGGAGCTGATATATGTAAAATGATTCAGACAGTGCCCAGCATATAAGTGCTGAATAAATAACAATTAGGCAAAAAGCAAATTCCAGGTAGGACTATGACAAAACTAGTTTGACCCATTTTGGTAAATGTCTCATTTTGGTAAAATGTGAGGAATAACTTGTAGAACTTGTTGAAATTTTGTGAATATTTGTTACTTTGCCATTTTGTCAATTTCTTTTGACTACAAATTTGTTTCCCCACAGCAATTAGCAGTGATTCCTTAAAAAGAAAAAGGGCCTCTGGGCTTTTTTTCTGAGGTCATTAAGGAGGTTTAGAGAAGGACGAAAAGAGAGTTTGTCAGACAGCCTTGGGAGGAGAGTCATAGAGAGTGCGGTGGCAACTGTGAAGGACAAAGGAACACAAGACAAATTGCACAAACCTGAGGGATAAAGAGATGTCAGAGGTGTTTCGGACCTTAAGAAATGTTTCATGATTTCCATATGAACAAGAGCATCTGACTTAACCAAACGCTGGCCCAATGCTTACTCTCAGTCTACAAAGAGACAGTCTCCAATCCTTCAGTAAATAGTTATTTATAAAATTATACAAGTAAGCTCTTGATTAATACCCAAGAATGTGCTTCTATGTGGACTTTTTCCTAGGGTACTGAAATATACTGTATCCAATATATTCTTTGGGTGATTTAGAATACTAGTGAATTTTTTTTAAAAATTCACTCCAATCTTCAACAAACATTTCTTAGTCTTCAACATCTTATGAAAGTTCAAAACTGAACTGATCTTTCAATTTGATTCCAAAATCTCCACTAAATATACTTGAAAATATGTTTTTGCATACTCAACAATATGGGGTGATTTCTCCTCCTACTCTCTGGTAGCACAAGCGAAGCTCCAGATTCTGGGGCTGATTACCAAGGCTCAATTCTCAGCTCTCCCACTCTTTTGATGAGTGATCTCTGAGCAAGCAACTCAATTGCTCTTTCCTACATTTCCCGATTTGTAAAATGGTAATAATAATAATGCCTATTTATAAGAATCTAAATGTTAGTATATTTAGAACAATGTGTGACACATAGTAAGCACTGAAAATTAGTTGCTATTGTTACTTTTATTGTTGTTATTCATTGAATTGCCTAAAAATGATTTTCAATACACCTTACCTACAAGACAAAGTGTGGTGAGCATATGATTTAAGAAGGCACCATAGTATACGGCAATAAGCACAGATTTAGCATAGCAGAATGGAAGTTCCATGCAATGTTGGTGGAGTTATTAATCAAGGTCCCCATTTCTCCAACTACAAAGATGGGCACATGACACAGGCTGGGTCCATCCTTCCTTTCCTGGACTTTCCTGCTTGTGCTGAGGATGGAAGTGGGAGTGGGAAAAAGCCTCTCTTGCTTTTGCGTTATGAACTATTAAGAATGTAGGCCTGCAACTCCCAGCCATATCATTCCTCCCTGTTCTGCTAGAAGGAAATGATGCCATCAAAGAGTGGCAAATAGTCCCAAGAGATGCAGAAAGAACTAATTTCTCCCTGCCTAAATAATCCAAGATTGTTACATAAGCTGATACACTCACTCTTTTACAAAAACTAGTTTGAGTTGGGCTCCTCACAGACACACACACACACACACACACACACACACACACACACAGAGTCTCGGACTTTTCAGCATTATTTTAATTTCAGACATTCCATTTTATTGTTCCCACAAGTAACATTACTATAATAATGACAGCTATCACATATACCAATTTATATGTGCCAGGCACTGTTTTAAGTATTTTATGTATTGTAACAGCAACCTTATGAAGTAGGTATTATCATTGTCACTGCTTTACAAATGAGGGAAGTGAGAAAGATATTAGCTAATTTGTGCAAGACCACATAGATAGCAAGTGGAAATAGGATTTGAATCAAGGTGATCTGAATCCAGAGTCCATGCTTTCTGTGCCTAACCATTTGTCAAATGGTCACTGATTGTAGATGTTGGTAGGAATTATATTCTCCACAGTGCACACTAAGAGGGAGATAGAAAGTGGCCCATATTGGTTGGTCTGAGTGCAGTGGTGTTTACAACTATTTGATCACAACCAGTTACAGATTCCTTTGTTCCTTCCCCACTCCCACTGCTCTACTTGACCAGCTTTAAAAAAAAAGAAAAAGAAAAAGAAAGTGACCCATACAATACATGTGTACAAATTTGATGGCAAGAAAGAGGGAATGACAGATGGGCCTGTTATAGTCCTTTATCTACTAAACAGAAAGCATATCAGAAAATTGCAGTAATCAAAGATTCTCCAATTTAGGTTAGTTCTTTAGATATTATTCTCCCAAATTCCATTTGTTCCCCATGTTTCTTTATGTTCTCTAACCCTTTTCCAACTTTAGAGAAGAGTATTGGGACAATTTTCATTCATCTCTGGGATTCTTGAAACACAGTCCCCATTTGATACCTCTAGTTTATCTTGTTTTTATTCTGGATCCTATTGCATTCTTGCTTAATTGCCACTCCCTCCTCGTTTTGAAATGGTCCTGGAAAAAGTTATCAATGTTCTTGCCAGATCCGTTGGTCTTGTCTTAGCAAATATGTTACTTGACAGATACTTCTGTGGTTTTTTTTTTTTTAATACTGTATACCTGGCCTTCCTTGAAACCATCTCCCTAGTGTTTAGGCCATCACCCCTCCTCTTTCCCTTCTTACATTCTGAGTATTTTTTAAAATCTCTTTGCAACATCCTTTTCCCTTTTACTGTTAGGTATTGATATCCCTATTCAACTTTCTAACCTCATACCGAAGTTATTTCTTCCAGACAGCCTTCCCTGTCACCCACTTCCATAGAGTTCATCTGGTCTACATTTGTCCTTTGCCCATACCTTTGTTACCCTTCTTGTACTGTGCTGTTATTTATTTGCTACTTATATCTCTCATCCTTTGGACTGAAAATTCCTTGTGGGCAAAGGATGATGCTTTATTCATCTCTGTGTCCCCAGCATTTAGCAAATTTTTGCCAGAGAGTAGTTTCCCAATAAGTGTTTCTGAATGAAGGAATGGGTTTATCTGGTTTCCAGTTGTGGAATATCTGCCTATTATGACTCAACTTGATCTTTCCTCTGTGAAACAGGAGAACCATTATCACAAAAGTTGCCCAGAAATGTAAATTTCCCATGTAAGGGGAAGGACACTGGATACCCAGGAGTGAACATCTGATACCTAGTATATCTGGACATGTCTATTTTCCTACTAAATAAATCACTAGTGGTTTGTATATGCTTGTGTGTTTATAGGGAATTGGAGAACACAAAAATCAAAACACCTAACTCTGTCATTTATACCTTTGGCAAGTTATTTAGCTAATCTGAAGCTTGAACGTCTTTTTTTTTTTTTTTTTTTGAGACAAGTTCCTGCTCTGTTGTCTGGACTAAAGTGCCGTGGCAACATCACAGCTCACCGCAACCTCAAACTCATGGGCTCAAGTGATTCTCCTGCCTCAGCCTCCTGAGTAGCTGGGACTACAGGCATGCACCACCATACCCAGCTAACTTTTCTATGTTTTGTAAAGGCAGGTCTTGCTATATTGCTCAGGCTGATCTCAAGCTCCTGGGCTCAATTGATCCTCCCACCTCGGCCTCCCAGAATGCTAGGATTACAGGCCTGAGCCACCGCACCCAGCCCAAGTCTAGTTTATTCTTATCTTTTATCTGAGTTACCCTTTCCAGTTTGTATAGCATTTCATTGACACAGATTTTTCAGTCTAAAGGCTATTCTTTCTGTGAATCCTCCTGTAGATCCCTAGGCAGATTCAGGTATTTTTAAAGTTTTGTTCCTCCTGGGTTTTGTAGGTGCTAGGATTACAGGCATAAGCCACCATACCTGACCACCAGGGAAATTTTTAAAAAGAAAATAAAGACAAATCTTAGTCTCCAACCTCAGCCATCCAGGAGAACAGGAAATTGCAAGATCACTGGATCACACAGGAATAATGGGAATCTGAGTACAGCTGAACTGGATGGAGACTATAATGTAATTTCTGAACTGGAAGTTTCTTTAGTGTTTAGATAAAGCATCCCCTCTACTGTAAGAGTTTGCCAATCTTTCCTGAATGCTCAGCTATTGACGTTATAATCTTTTCTCTCTGTTTCTGTTTCCCTCAGGGTGACTTTCTGCCTTTTCTCCTAATACCAGCTAATTGACCCCCTAAACCTATAGATCAAACAAACAAATTGATTGTATAGATAAATTGTTGCTAAGGATCTGATGGCAAAGCTTGCTCTCCAGGTTCCTTCATGGAAAGCCAGCCAGCCAACAGTTGGCCATTCTTAGGTCAGAGGCACTCACCTGCGTCAGTCAGTGGTGGCCATGGTGATAGAGTCAAGAGGAACAAACACATCCACTTATTTCTATGCCCAAGGCTCTTGCTTGAGCAAGCACTATTGCAGATTCCCCTCAGAAAGAGGCTGTGGGTACAACTAGCCCTTGTAGTAAAACACATTGTTCCTTCAGGGTACTTGAAGCCTGTAAAAGTGTTTGGTAGAGACCAGGTGTGGTGGCTAACATCTGTAATCCTAGAGCTTGGGGAAGCTGAGGTGGGAGGATGGCTTGAGGCCAGGAGTTTGAGACCAGCCTGAGAAAGAGCAAGACCGACCTCGTGTCTACAAAATCTAGACAAATTAGCTGGGCATGGTGGCATACAACTGCAGTCCCAGCTTCTTGGGAAGCTGAGGCAGGAGGATCGCTTGAGCCCAAGAGCTGGAGGTTGCAGTGAACTATCACGATGCCACTGTACTCTAGCCAGGGTGACAGAGTGAGACTCTGTCTCAAGAAAAAAAAGTACTTGGTGGTATTACTATCAATGATAGAATTCAAAGCTTTAAACTGTAAAAAGAAAAAATAAGACAATTTTAGGCTGTCACCAACAGGATGAGAGATGATCAGGATGGGAAGATGGGTCCTTCAGTTCAAACTAGTAATATCCTATATGTGTCACTGGCTAAGATAATGTCCATATCTGCAGGGTCCCATCAGGCTTGTAGAAGCCACTCTAAAACAGACAAAATTTGAGGCAGGGAATTGACTACATAGGTGTTAGAAGGGTCAACCAAGAGGTTATCCACTAACAACACTAGGCTAAAGGGACAAAGGGAGGAAGGAATGTTAATGGAGCCCAGGGACTAGGGTTACCTGGTGGAAACCTGCCCAGCAGCAGCTGGAGCCATGAAGGAAATAGCAGATGCCCAAGAATGCCACCTAAAGCCAGAGGTGGAAAGTTGGTGAGAGGTAACCTGGCTTCTTTTTCCTCTCATTCTCTAAACTCCTCCCACTAGCCAAACACATCAGGAAGCCAGCTGACACAGGAAGGTCAGTCCTCTCTGTGATACTGAAATCAGGGAAGGCAAAAAATGGATCTGAGGGCAGATGGGCTCAGGACCAGTTCTGTATCTTGTAATTAAATGAGTCCTATAGGTTATTGCTACCATTTTTTTAAAAAACCATAAACATGCAAGCTTCAGATTAGCTAAATTTACTTGAGAATGGCCAAGAGAGTCAGCATTGCTATAATATAGACTGAGTAAATTGGAATCAGCAGAAATGGCTTTTACTCTCAGCTCTGCTATTTGCTGTTTTATAATATTTGGAATGAGTTACTTAACCTTTCCAAACCTCTGTGTCTTATTCTGTAAAATGGCAATAATAATAATATTCATCTTCCAGTATTGTAAAGATTCAATATAATGAACACACAGCTTTTAGCACAATGTCTAGACATGGGGATGGCTTTATTGTTCTGATGATGGTGGTGATGGTGCTTGTCCCCAGGCCATGTTTCATTACTGCTTCTCCATTAGCCTGTTTTAGTAGGTTTTTCCAAGCTGATTCAAAATACAGGCATCATTGGATCTCTGAGTAATTTCATCAGTATCAAGGTTATCTGAGGTTAAAAAGTCTGAATTGGACAAAGAAATGATAAATGTTTGAGATGATGGATATGGTAATTACCCTGATCTGATCACTGTATGATATATGTATCAAGATATCACTATGTACCCCATAAATATGTACAGTTAGGCCAGGTATGGTGGATTACGCCTGTAATCCCAGAACTTTGGGAGGCCAAAGCAGGAAGATTGCTTGAGGCCAGGAGTTCAAGATCAGCCTGGGAAACATAGTGAGACCCCGTGTCTACAAAAAGTTTTAAAATGGCCAGGCACGGTGGCTCATGCCTATAATCCTAGCACTCTGGGAGGCCAAGGCGGGATGATCGCTCAGGGTCAGGAGTTCAAAACCAGCCTGAGCAAGAGTGAGACCCCGTCCTTACTAAAAATAGAAAGCAATTAATTGGCCAACTAAAAATACATAGAAAAAAATTAGCCGGGCATGGTGGCACATGCCTGTAGTCCCAGCTACTCGGGAGGCTGAGGCAGTAGGATTGCTTGAGCCCAGGAGTTTGAGGTTGCTGTGAGTGAGGCTGATGCCATGGCACTCTAGCCTGGGCAACAGAGTGAGACTTTGTCTCAAAAAAATAAATAAATAAATAAAAAGTTTTAAAAATTGGCTGGGCATGGTGATGAGTACCTATAATCTCAGCTACTCCAGAGGCCAAGGCAAGAGTATTGCTTGAACTCAGGAGTTCAAGGTTATAGTGAGCTGTGATGGCGCCACAGTACTGAAGCACCTGGGCAACAGAGTGAGACCCTGTCTCTAAAAAAATATAAAAAATTTTTTTAAAAGTACAATTATTATATGTCAATTTAAAAAGTCTGAATTGGTAAAATGCCATGAAGTTTTCTACATCTCATCAAAAAAAATATATGCACTTAAGTGTTGTCCATTTAATACCAATTTGCTGGTGAGTACATGTGGTGCTTATTTTTCCATTCTTGGGATACTTAGCAGAAGGGGTTCCAGCTCTATCTAGGATAATACAAGAGGTCCTAGATCACCATTGTTTCTTATAGCTGAAGAGTACTCCATGGTACACATATACCATGTTTTGCTAATGCACTCCTGAATTGACGGGCACTTGGGTTGTTTCCACATCTTTGCAATGGTGAATTGTGCTGCTATAAACATTCAAGTGCAGGTGTCTTTTTTATTGAGTGTCTTTTGTTCTTTTGGGAAGATGCCCAGTAATGGGATCACTGGATCAAATGGTAGATCTACTTGTATCTCTTTAAGGTGTCTCCATATTGCTTTCCACAGAGGTTGCACTAGTTTGCAGTCCCAC
>CAUYRT010041372.1:0-35611 GCA_963574885.1 Lepilemur ruficaudatus
CACACAGGATGTCCCAAATGATAATTGTAGCTAAATGGGAATTTGTAGCTAAATGGGAATTGTAGCTAAAGGGGAAATTTAGCTACAATTTCCCATTTTCCCTATGTATGGTGGCTTTTGGCAAATATATGTATATATCCACATATATATATATTCCCTTTCTCTCTATATATACAGAGATATAGATATCTATATATATATCTATATATCTATCTATCTCTCTCTCTCTCTCTCTCTGTCTATATATATATATATATATATATATATATATATATATATATATATATATAATGTGGGCTTACATTCTTTCTCCCTGGGCCTCACAAATATTAGAGGCAGGTCTGACAATTTCACTAGATGACTCAATTGTATTTGCTACTTCTATAGGCTTCTGACTTCCATGAATTTTGTCACCTAACTCAATCTACAGAATGTGATACTGAAGGAAGAACTGAAGGTTCTGGTTAAAGATACTTTTGAGGTACAGCTTTCCAACAACTGAGTAATATAGTATATCTGTGGATAGCTGAGAAAACATAGCTATAAACTAACCATCCAGTGAGCAACAGCTTGACACCATTATCATTCAATCCATTGTTCCAATAGCATGAATACATTTGTTTTATTAATTTAATTTTTATCAGGGAGTATAAAACCAATGATATCACTTTATTTTTGGAAAAATACCTGCTCCATTTCATATGCCTGTGAGACTGAGTCAAACCCCTGGGCATTCAAAGACTGTCATAATTTGACCCCAGTTCACCTTGCACAATTCATCTGGGGTCACTTTTTTCAGTGCATGCAACAGGTATGATACACTAAATATCTTATTATTTTTGTGATATTCCAGGACCCTCTTAACTTTTTGACTGTGTACATGGTGTTCCCTCTATTTCAAAGGCCTGTTTGTCACTCTGCATGACAGATTATCACTCATTCATCATTAGTGTCTTACATTTAGCAAACACAGATTTCATCTCTTATATGAAAGAAAAAAGAGTGAAGAGCTTCCTAATATAGGTAAAATGTTACCTGTTTTTATGATTATTTCTTATTCTTCAAAGGCAGTATCAGCCAATTATTCTAAAGTGCTTTCATAACAATCTGTTCTGTTATAGTACTTAAACATCTTTATTGTAGTCACCTGCCTATATACCAATATTCTAACCTTACTCCAAACCCTGAAAATGTAGAAAACCTGCTTTATTTATCTCTCCTACAACATAGTAAACATTTTGTAAATGTTTGATGAATTGAGTAAAAATAAAAGGTCAGACACAATTCATTTAGTGTTGTGTCATACCTTTGACATGACATCAAGGAAAATTTTGCAGAAAAAGATTATATTAATAGTAATTCTCTATGACCATCAATAGATCACTCTCAAGATGATAGGAATGTCAAAATCCCCCCTTCTTGATGTAATATGAGTCCATTAACTGTAAGTATATTAAAAGCTGGAGAAAAATGTCACAGACTACTTAAAATATTTAATAACTAAAAAGGAATTTCATTGTCTTTAATTTCTTTCATCATCCTTCATATTCCCTTCAGAGTTAACTCCTGAAAATACAGTCCTGGTCATACTTCACTCCAAAATATCTTATCATTTCCTGACTCTGTGTCTCTTTTAAAGACATGCCATTTGCTTGGGACATCACATCCTAAGATCCCTGTCAGTATTTTAAGGCCAGCACAAAAGTCAACTCCTAGTTTGTTGAGGGTTTTCGTCATGAAAGGGTACTGGATTTTTTCAAATGCTTTTTCTGTGTCTATTGACATGATCATATGGTCTTTGGATTTTGCTTCTGTTTATGTGGTGAATCACATTTATTGATCCACATATATTGAACTATCCTTGCATCCCTGGGAAGAAGCCTACTTGGTCATGGAGGATTATTATTATTATTATTTTGACGTGCTGTTGAATTCAGTTTGCTAGCATCTTATTGGGTATTTTTGCATTGATATTCATAAGGTATATTGGTCTGCAGTTTTCTTTTTTGTTGTTATGAACTCTAACAGCTTGATAAAAACTGATAACAAATTAGGCATAGAAATAACATATCTCAAAACTATGAAAGTCATATATGAGGAACCCACAGCTGACATCATACTGAATAAGGAAAAGTTGAAAGCATTTTCACTAAGAACTGAAACAAGTCATGTGTGCCCATTGTCACCACATCTATTCAACATAGTAGTGGAAGTCCAAGCCACAGCAATCAGGCAAAAAGAAGAAAAAAGAAATAAAAAAGAAAGAAAAGGTATCCAAATTGGGAAAGAGGAGCTAAAATTATTGCCTTTTGCTGACGATATGATCTTATATCTAGAAAACCACAAAAACTCCACCAAGAGACTCCTAGAATCGATAAACAAACTCAGCAATGTTTCAGGTTATAAAGTGAATATACACAAATAAGTAGCATTCCTTTACACCAATAACAGTCAAGCTTAGAGTCAAATCAAAGACACAATAACATTCACAGTATCTACAAATAAAGTAAAATACCTAGGAATACACTTAACCAAGGAGATAAAAGATCTCTACTAGAAGAACTAAAAAACACTGAGGAGAGAAATCACAGGTGACACAAATGGAAAAGCATATCATGCTCAGGGATCAGTAGAATCAACATTGTTAAAATGTCCATACAACCCAAAGTGATTTACAGATTCAATGCAATCCCCATCAAAATACAAAGTCTTATTTCACAGATCTAGAAAATAATTCTATGCTTTGTTTGGAACCAGAAAAGAGCCTTAATAGTCAAAGTAATATTAAGCAAAAACAACAAATTTGGAGGCATCACATTACCAGATTTCAAACCATATTACAAGGCTATAGTAATCAAAATAACATGTTATTGGCACAAAAATAGATGCATATACAAATGGAACAGAACAGAGAACTCAGATTTAAAGCCATCTAACTATAGCTAACTGATTTTTGACAAAGCAGACAACAATATATACTTGGGAAAAGAAGCCCTGTTCAATAAACGGTGCTGGGAGAATTGGAGAGCCACATGTAGAAGAATGAAACGGGATCCGTATATCTCACCATTCACAAAAAATTAATTCAAAATGGATAGAGACTTAAATTTAAGGTATGAAACTATAAGAATTCTAGAGGAAAATGTAGGAAAAATTCTTCTCGATATCAGCGTAGGCAAAGAACTCATGGGAGACTAAGACCCCAATGGCAATTACAGAAACAACAAAAATAAATAAATGCAGGCTTGGTTAAATTAAAAAGCTTCTGAACAGCCAATGAAATGATCAACAGAGCAAATAGACAACCTACAGAATGAAAGAAAATATTTTCAAGCTATACATCCAATAAACGTCTAACAATCAGAATCTACAAAGAACTGAAGCAAAACCCCAAGAAAAAGAACAAATGACTCCATTAAAGGGTGGGCAAAAGATGTGAACAGAAGCATTTCAAAAGAAAATGGACAAATGACCAATAAACATATGAAAAAATGCTCAATGTTACTAATCATCTGGGAAATACAAGTTCAAACCACAATGAGATATTACCTTACCCAGTTAGAAGGCTTTCATTAAAAAGTCCAAAAACAATAGATGCTGCTGTGGATGCAGAGACAAAGGAATGCTTATACAACTATCGGGGGACTGCAAATTAGTACAACCTCTATGGAAAACAGTATGCAGATTCCTCAGAGAACTAAAACTAGATCTACTATTCAATCCAGCAATCTCACTACTAGGCATTTACCCAAAGGAAAATAAGTCATTTTATCAAAAAGACACCTGTACTCAAATGTTTATTGCAGCACAGTTCACAATTGCAAAGATGTGGAATCAACCCAAGTGCCCATTAATTCATGAATGGATTAGCAAAATGTGGTATATATATATATATATATACACACCATGGAATACTACTCAGCCATGAAAAGTATAAATTAATGTCTTTTGCAACAATTTGGATGGAACTGGAGAACATTATCCTAAGTAAAGTATCTAAAGGATGGAAAAACAAACACCTCATTTACTTGCTAGTAAATTGGAACTAACTGATTAGTGTACATGCACATAGAAGGAAGTAAAACTCAGGGGATGTGCAAAAATTTACCTTATGTGTAAAATGAACACTATCTGGGTGATGGGCACACTTATAGCCCTGACTCAAACATTACAAAAGTGATACATATACCAAAAACATTTTTACCTTTGTCATATTTTGTAATAAAAAAAGTCAACTCCTTTATAATGCTCTTCTGGTTTTGCCACATAAGTATTAATCAAATCCATTTCCCTAGTGTCACTTTGCTAACATATATACTGACTGAAATATAACTAAGAACTCAATGAATGACTTTTATACTGAATTATCTAACAACCCAAACCATTTATTCTGTACTTGTAGGCTTCTATGATCAGTCCAGAAACAAAGCAAAATATTAGAGACAGACGTCTTGGCACCACTCAAAAGCTTTTGTTAAGCTTTGGGGAAGTTATTTACCCATAAACAACCCAACCTATGATTTGGGAACTATGCAGGTTATTGCCCCCCTTGAAAGAGAATACTCCCTAATTGAGAATTATTTTCTTAACCCTCACTACACATGTACTGTTGTTTACTTATATGACCATCTTGTCATATTTATGTCATTTGTCTTATCTGACATTGATGGTTAATCGTTGTCCCCAAATACAGCTAGTAAATTTATAGTTGGTATTAACTGATCTGAACAAATTGGGAACCAGGAATTGATTGCTTTGTTATTAATTTTGCTTGGTTATAGCATAAAGGTATCCAAATCTTGGATCAAAACCTTAGTGTAAAACTTAAGCCCTGTAAGTATAACTTACCTCCATGTCTTCTAAAACCCAATTTTATTACCTGACTCTTCATCATTCATTCCACATCTCATGAGAACTAGTTTTATGGAAAATATAAATCAATGTATTTTTAGCTTTTACCCAGTGGTGCATACTTCTAATTAAGTTATATGTATTAATGCTGTCTTAGTGATGTAAAACACTGAGATATAGGCCGAAAAATTGAAAGAATAAACATATAACTCTAAAGAAAGTTTCAAATTATGCTGGACTCACCTAAAAAGTTTTTATCTCCAAGCCCTTTTTCCAAAGACTCTGCTCAGATCATAGCTAACTCAAATCCATTGGGGTTTCCCCGTGCAGTTTTATATCCTACCAATTGCACCAGTTTGCGTGGAGTTAGCTACACTCCCAGCAAAATCAGGTCCTGTTGGTAGGGGTCATCGCAAGGGATATGGAAATAATAGAAACAGAAAATAGAGAATAGAGAAATAAAAGAAGACACAGAGACGAAAGTATAGCTTTAAAAGATGGGGGAGTCAAGGGGTCCTCCAACATTCCCTTGAGCTGTGAGGCCCCAAGTGAAGTCCCGCATCAGTATTTATTGGTGCAGAAATCAGTTGCTAGTGGTAACAAATTTACATAATAACAGGTAGTCCATTTCAGTTTAAAGTCTCACCAAAAGTTTCTAGAGATCCCTTAATTAACTCTATCTATGTGAGCAAACGGTTACAAAATCTTTTTAAGATAAACTTTTAAGTCCTAAGATAAACTTATCACTTAGCAGAAAAGCTAAACAGAAATACAGTGGCTCTATATTTCTTTATCTAAGTTTTTGTTCATTGAGACAAGCAGTCAGGAGTGAAGTAGGAACTGTCCCTTAGGCCAATTGTTTCTAGCTGCAGGTGTCTGTCAGGGGGGCATTCTTTGATCAGTTGTCAGCCTGTGACCTCATGCCAAGCTTTGTCATACAGAAGTGTCAGGCAGGCCTCCAGGTCTGAGATACCCGTGTGGCCTTGCAAAACACTACTGACCAGTGAGATGCCCTCCGGAGGCAAGGCAGCTTTTGATCTGTGAACTCACACGTTCACATATTCCTTCAGGGCAAAGCCCTGCAAAACTCCTGAAATCTTTTATGTCTCTTTATGGGCCAACATTACTCCAATAGAAAGCAGGATAAACATGAAACTTCCTATTTGGGTTATTTTTATGAATAATCATAAAAATGATATTAGTGTATATAGTAAATAGAAAGTTATCTACCAGGTAGAGTAGAAGTGGCTTACCCAGCTAGGAAACTTGGAAAATAAACCTGAAGAAAAGAAGAATACAGATAATGGAAAACCCCCAGATTTGGAAAATTGTCAGCCATTATCTCTTCAAATATTTTCTATGCATTAATCTCTTTCTAGCCTCCCTCAGGAGCTTTAATGACACAAATGTTATACATTTTGTTATTGCTCTAAAGGGCTCTGAGTCTCTCTTTACTTTTTTCCATGCTTTAATGCTTTGTTTTTCAGATTTCTGTTGACATATCTCCAAGTTCATTAACTACTATCTTATTTCTCCATCCTGCTACTGAGCATATAGAGTAAAATTTCTATTACAAATATTATCTTTTTCAGTTCTAAAATTTATATTTGGCAAGAGTGTACAGAAAAGGGAACCCTTGTGTATTGTTGGTGGAAATGTAAATTAGTACAGCCATTATGGAAAACAGTACGGAGTTTCCTCAGAGAAGTAAAAATGGAGTTACCATATGATCCAGCAATCCCACTTTTGGGTATATATCCAAAGGAAACGAAATCTGTATATTAAAGAGATGTGTTCATTCCTGTGTTCATTGCAGCATTATTCACAATAGCTAAGATATGGAAGCAACCTAGGTGTCTACCAATGGATGAATGGATAAAGAAAATGAATAAATACACATGTGTATACATATATATGTGTATGTGTATATATATGCACACACACACAATAGAATACTATTCAGTATTAAAAAGGAGGGGACATCCTGTCATTTGTGACAACATGGATGAATCTGGAAGACATTATGCTAAGTGGAATAAGTCAGGCACAGAATGACAAATACTGTATGATCTCACTTATATGTGGAGTCTAAATATGTCAAAATCATAGAAGTAGAAAGTGGAATGCTGGTTACCAGAGATTAAGGAGGAGGGTGAACAGAGAAAGATGAAATGTTCATAAAATGGTATAAAATTTCAATAAAACAGGAAGAATAAACTTTAGTGATCTACTATACAATATGCTGACTATAATAAATAATTATTATTGTATATTTCCAAGTTATTAAAACAGTATATTTTAAATGTTCTCCCCAGAAAAATGATAAGTGTATTGGGTGATGGATTTGTTAATTTGCTGATTTAATCATTCCACATTGTATAATATATATCAAAACATCACATTGGACCCCATAAAAATATAATATATACAATTATTATTTAACAATTAGTAATAAAATAAAAAAGAAAATACAATTTATATTTGGTTCCCTATTTTATGTAATTTCTATAAGTCTTCTTAAGACATCTAATTCCAGTTATTTAAACAGTGTCATATTTATCTCATAAAAGATGTCTATAATAGCTGCTTTAAAGTCTTTTTCTGATAATTCCAATATCTCAGTCATCTTGATATTGACATCTGTCTTTTTCTTTCAGAATTGGTTACATTTTCCTGTTTCTTCCTATGTTGAATAATTTTCGATTGCGTCTTGAACATTTTGGAAATTATTATTGTGAGACACTGGGTTATGTTAAAATCCTTTGGGGAATGTTGACATTTTTCCTTTAGTAGAGAGCCAAGCCATTAAGTTTGAGATGAATGCTGTGTCCTGTCCTCAGTGGGTAGTAGTAGCTTTATTATTATTTCAATGTACACGTTTTTGCCATATTATTTGAGCCAGTCTCTCTCATGAGCCACTCAGAGGTTCATAGGTTTTTGAGAGGTAGTTTATATTATATTTCAATCCCAAGGCCCTTCTCTGGGTTTGTTCCACACATGCATACCTTGTGAACCATCTGGGGCATGTTTTGGTTTGTATACAAAATTAGGGAAACCCTTTCTCTATCTCTCCCCTTCCCAGGATTTTCCTCACACTTTCCAGTCTCCAGGCAAGGGTGGGAAACCTATGACCATAAGGCAAATTTTGGCCTTCTAGGTCCTTAAGTGCAGCCTTTTGACTGAATCCAAATTTTGCAAAATAAATTATTCTATTAAAAGGGGTGCAGCAGAGAAAGATGAAGATTTTCTTGCCTCCTTTGGTGCTTAAAAAAGGAAAACCTTGAAATCAGAAGGTTGCAGTTTCCCACCCCTTCCAGGGGATCCTTTCTGTTGCCCTCTGGCTAGAAATCTGGGACTTTGCCCAGTGGTTTAGGTCCCTGCCCTGCCATGCATTTCTGAAAGACTAAGCCTGTGTTTAGAGTGAAGCAGTATGAAAAATAAAGATAACAAATTATAGTTTCCTTTCACGTTAACTCAACAAGGGCCCCTTTCCAAGCTTCTCTATCCAGACTAACGGGTTTTCTCTCAGAGTCTCCGGTGTCATGTGCCACTAGTGCAGTATGACTTCAGCTGCCTCAGAGCAAGGTTAGGAGAAATAAAATGAGAGATTCTCACACACTTCATGGATTACAGGAGCTGTTTTCCTAATCCTCTTGAAAGGATAAATTTTCTCTCCTAGTTTTTGCTGTCCATGAATGCTTCAGACATCCCCAATAAGGCCTGCCCTGTTCCCTTGCTGAGAAATAAAGATGAGGAAGAAACGTAGGAAACACACAGAAGCCAAAAGTTACTCTTTTTTATTTATTTACTTTTTTTGGTTTTTCTCTCCAATCTGCCTGTTATTTTTTTTTTAATTTTTGGAGTAGTTAAGTAGTTTTTTCTATATTTTTTCCCTAGAGATTTTAGCTGTAATCAGTGGGAAAGATAGGCTGTAATGGGTTTATTCTATCTTGACCAAGCTGGAAGTTGTACTAATAAATTTATTTTTAATGTATTAATGGGAAAGAATTATCTCTTAAATTTCTGCTATGATAATGTTTTACATAAGAATTAACTATAATATTGTTAGCATTCATACAAAATTTATGGTTAAAGAAAACAAATAGTATTTTTTTCTAAAAATGTCCAAGTCCAGACAATCAAGAGAAGAGTCTGGAGTTAGATTGTCTGGTTTGAAACCTGGCTTTACCACTGGCTGGATAGGTAAACTTCAGCCAGTTACTTAAGCTCACTAAGCCTCCATCTCCTCATACTGAATTTATAAGTTTCTTGAGGGAATTTAATAGAATAATGTAGCTCTAGGACAACAGGGGATTTTTATGCTTTTTTCACTATTCTGTCCTCAGTTGTTTTAATAGTGTCTAATACACAATAGACACTTTAAATATTCATTAATATATGTAAAGCACCTAGCAATTAGAAGGTACTCAAGAAATGTTAGCTATCATTATATGGTATAAAATATCAATGAGCATATATAGGCCAATCTGTGTAATGTATCTATACACATATCCCAACTGAAATATTTGTTATTTATAGTAAACACATTATTCTTTGGTTTTTAAGGCATAAAACACAAAATTAAATTATGAATATAATACTAAAGTGGCAGCAACTTATGAAAATTCTAAATTTCTATCCTTAACTACTTAACAGTGTAAAAAGTTTTATGTTACTGCCAATTAAGAAGGGCAAATTTTTAGTTTATTGGAAATTAAATTACCTTCTTCAAGCATCCAGGGATTGGAGAAGTAGAAGATGGCTGACTTGCATGCTCTGAGATGTGGTGACTATGCCATGTTCTCTCTATCCATGACTTTCAAATATATGAAACTGTCTTCTAGGTTGTTTTGAACCTCCACAGGCATAGTTAGCCTCTCTGTGCCTCTTCATTCATGAAAAGAAGATCTATGTGAAATATTCCCTTTAATTTGAATAAGTAAAAATGATGAGGATATTAGACTGCCAGTATTTTCAATGATAGATGTTTACTAGCATTAACATTTCTATAGTTAGCTTAAAAATATAGAATCTTGGTTCTTCAATTATCATCAGATTAAATAAAAAATGAAAAACATATGTTTAACGGAAAGTGCATCTCAACTCAACAGACGGTTATTGGAGCTCCGTCCAGGTTCTCAATATTGCTCATCATATCAAAACAAATCAGAATCATTCTTTATGTGATATTAATGATTTAACAATGACAACAATATTACATGGTACCTAATATGTGCTAGAAACTGATTTAATGCAAATTATGTAAATTAATTTATACAATTCTCACAATAATCCTATAAAGTAGGTACTATCATTATTCCCATTTTCCACACATGTTAACAGAGGCCCAAAGAGATTAACTCTCCCAAAGTGACATAGTTACTAAGTGATAAAAATAGTTTCTAAACACAAGCACTCTGGATACATCTGGAAGAAGAGAAAAATATTAAAAAGAACTATAATATTATTTAATGGGGCAGGGCCATCCTGTACTAAAATTTTTATCTATTTCCATAGAAAAAATGTTGATTTTAAATTTTGGTTAAGTGTCCACATTTTCTCTATCCCTGCCTTGCTCCCTAGGCATATTAACAAAAATTTGATGATGTCATAAAAAACAGAAGAGTAAGAATCTCTAAACTTTCTCTCCTTCATAAGAGCAATGAGCGTCAACTAACAGAAATTATCAGAATTGACATTTTCAGAACTCTGGAAATCAACCAAAGGTTTATAGAAATCTGGGGAGCATTCATTCAAGAAAATCAGTTGAATCTCAGTAATAACAGTAAGATTTGTGGTATTTTAACTTACCCTATTCGTATACCCCTCTCTGCAGCTCAGTGGTAGCCTTGAAATCCAACAGCCTGCAATTAAACAGAAAACCAGCAGACTGGCAGCAACCAGAGTAGGCAGAAGGCATTTGAATTTCCTTCAAATCAACATCCTTAGAGAACTGGTATTATTGAATTGTCTGTTGGAGAGGGTCCTTTGAAGACCCACTAGCAAACCTATCTTTATTTTACATTACTTGGAGCTCAACCTGTAGGAAAAACCTTTTATATGGGGATGTTTGTCTAAAATAGTTAGAGGCAATTGTTTAATTGCATATTTGCCTGAGGCAGTAAATAACAGTTGAGAGAAGTCAATAGGATAATTAAAAAGTTTTAAGGATCACACTATTCTCTTTCTCTTTCTCCTCCTCCCTTTTCCCCCAACAACAAGGACAAAGCTTTAATGGAGGATTAGCAACCTACTCAGCCCTGCCAGCACTATCCAGGAGGGTAACTGAAAGGGGAACTGAGTAGCAGGAGACAGAAATCAAAGAAATTCCCACTCTTCCTTGTGGAGGGTACCCCAGAAGAATAATCAGAGCAACGCTTCCACTATTCCCACCTTTTGTGGGAGTGAGGATGAGATCCTGTTACGGTCTCTTGACATCACTGGGCAAGGGACTCTGAGAACCACTGCCTACTTCTGCCGGTCAGCAAGGTGGAGTAGAAGATCAACTCTTTCTTCATCCCACTGAAAAAGTGGGGAGGTGGTATCGTTTTCTTTTGGTGTTTGGCTTGAGTAGTATCATTGTTACAAAAATTTATTTGATGTTGTTAGATCACTCTTTTATCATTTTTTGGCTATGGAAAACAGGCTTTCTTTGAGTTTGTTTTTTTTGTTTGTTTGTTTGTTTTGAGACAGAGTCTCACTCTGCTGCCCAGGCTAGAGTGCCATGGTGCCAGCCTAGCTCACAGCAACCTCAAACTCCTGGGCTCAAGCGATCCTCCTGCCTCAGCCTCTCAAGTAGCTGAGACTACAGGCATGCACCACCATGCCCGGCTAAGTTTTTCTGTATATTTTTAGTTGTCCGACTAATTTCTTTCTATTTTTAGTAGAGACCGGGTCTCACTCTTGCTCAGGCTGGTTTCGAACTCCTGACCTTGAGCGATACACCCGCCTCAGCCTCCCAGTGTAATAGGATTACAGGCGTGAGCCACCACACCCGGTGGGTTTTTTTGTTTTTTGCTGTGCCTTTTGGCAGTTCCATGTTGGTTGCCTCTGTGTCACCCTGTTCAGGATATATGGGAACCCAGAATACTCAACACTATGTCATTACTCAGGCCCTGAGGAAGGCTACCTTCTTTCCATCTTTCATCATCTTCCTATGCTTGTTTGTTGTTTTGTGTCCAAGATTTGGTAGTTGTAAGGGGGAGGGAAGGAACTGGAGCAAGTACATCTTGTCCAGAGCCAGAAGTCTAATATTGTCTTTTGATGAGCAGAAATGTTTAATATTAATGATGCAAAAATTATAGATTTTTCATGATTAATGCTTTTCTGGGTGTCTGGTCTGTCATATCTTTGTTTACTCCAAGATTGCAAGCATATTATTCTGTTAGTTCTTCTAGAAGCTCTACATTCCAGCTTTTATATTTAAGGTTATGATCCGTCCTAGATTACTTTTTGTGTATTCATTGACATAGGGTTTAAGGATTATTTTTCCTATATGGATATATAGCAGTTTAAGCACAATTTGTTAAAAAGATTTTCCTCCCATGTTTAATTTCATTTGTGTTTTATGTGTGGGTCTATTTCAGGACTCTCTATGCTGTTTTAGTGATATTTGTATATCCTTACAACATTTCCCAATCTCTTGATTGTTGTTGCTTTATAGTAAACTTTGAAATCAAGAAACACAAATGTTCCATTTTAGTTTTTTAATTGCTTTGATGATTCTAAGTATTTTAAATTTCCTTGTACATTTTAGAAATAACTTGTTAATTTCTTCAAAAATGCCTCAGGCTTAACAGGATTTTCTTTGGGATTTCATTAAGTCAATAGATTAATATGGAGTGACAGACGTCTTAAAAATAAGTGTGCTTCTAATATGTGAACATGGCATATCTCTCCATTTATTACTTCTACTTTAATTGCTCACATGAATATTTTTAGGATAGCATTTAGAGATATTGCATACCTTTAAGTATGTTATTTCCTAGGTGTTAGGTTATTTCTATACTATCCTAAGTTGTATTTTTAAATTTTCATTTTCTTGCTGTTGCTGCATGTATAAAGAGATACAACTGATTTTTGTATATTGACCTTTTTCCTATTATGTTAATAAATTTATTTATTGGTTCCCATAGTGTGTTTGTATATTCCTTAGAATTTTCTACAATTTAGAATCACATCAGCAGTGAATGAAACAGTGTTACTGCTTTCTTTTCAACGTTTATGCCTTTTATTTATTTTTCTGCGCAATGACACTGGCTATGATTTCTAATACAATGTTCAAGTGACAAGTGCTAATGTTCTTTTGTTGTTCCTGACCTTAGAGGAAAAGAGTTTAATATTTCAACATAAAATATGATGTTAGGTGTAGTTTTTTATTTTTCATATATCGTTTATTAAGTTGAGAATATTTCTTTTTATTTCTAGTTTCCTGAATAGGAACTATTTCTAAATTTTTATCAGAAGTGGGTGTTGAAATTTGTCCATTTTTCCACGCTTTTCTGCATCTGTTGAGATATTCATATATTTTATTTTTCTTTTATTCATTTAATGTGAATTACATTGATGGAATTCTGTATGTTAGAACAATCATGCTTCCATTCCAGGGATGAATGTATTATCATTTTTATGCATTGATGGATTCAATTATTTAATATTTTTTTCATAATTTTTGGTGTCTAAGCTAATAAAGGATATATCTCTGTAACTTTCTGTTATTGTGATGTTTTCATTAAATTTTAGGTAATGGGATTAAGTAGGATTCATAGAACAAGTTGAAATGTGTTCCCTAATCTTCTATTTTCTGACTTTCAGGTTAATGCACTTTTTTCCTTAAAAGTTTGACATAATGTATGTGTTAAGCAACCTGGGCATGGATATTTCTTTGTTGAAATTTTTAAATTAAGAATCTACTTTCTTTCCTAGATGTATGTCACTTCAGGCATTCCATTTCTTCTTGCAAGAGTGTTTTTAAATAGACTTTTTAAAAAGCAGTTTTGGGTTTACAGAAAAATTAAACAGAAAGTACAAAGAGTTTCCATATGGTCACTTCCCCCTTCCTATTTCCTCTATTATTACAATTGTCCCTGGGTATATGCAGGGGATTGGTACCAGGACCCCTGCTTATACCAAAATATGCACATACTCAAGTCCTGCAGTCAGCCCTGCAGAACCTGCACTTACAAAAAGTCGGCCCTACGTATATGTGGGTCTGGCAAAGAATGTATTTTCAATCCTGATTTGGTTGAAAAAAATCCACACATATGTGCCCATGCACAGTTCAAACCCATGTTGTTCAAGGGTCAAGTATAATACCTTGCCTAATTGTGGTATGTTTGTTACAATTAATGAGCTAATATTGATGTTTTATGATTAACTAAAGTACATAGTTTACATTAGGGATCAATCTTTGTGTTGTACATTCTATGAATTTTGTCAAACATATAATGACATATATTCACCATTATGGAATCATGCAGATAGTTTCACTACCCTAAAAATCCTCCCTGCTCTACCTATTCACTGTTCCCTCCCTTTCCCCTAACCCCTGGCAATCACTGATCTTTTTACTGTCTTCATAGTTTTGCTTTTTTTTCCAGAATATCATATAGCTGGAATCATACAATACATAGCTTTTCAGATTGGCTTCTTTCAATTAGAAATATGCATTTTTAATCAGGTTGTTCATTCTCTTATTACTGAGTTTTAGGTGTTCTTCATTTTGGATACCAGTCCTTTATCAGATATGTGTTTTGAAAATATTTTCTCCAGTCTGTACCTTATCTTTATTCTCTTAGCAGTGTCTTTCACAGAGCAGCTTTTGTATGTGTGTGTGTGTTTTTAATGAAGCCCAACATATCATTTTTATTCTTTCATGGATCATGCTTTTGGTGTTCTATCTAAGAAGTCATCATTAAACCCAGAGTCACCTAGATTTTTCTCCCATGCTATCATATGGGAATTTTATAATTTTGTGTTTTATGTTTAGGTTTAAGATCCATTTTGAATTAATTGGCTGTGAAAGGTGTAAGGTCTGTGTGTAGATTTATTGTTCAGAATGGGCTATTCCAGCATCATTTGCTGAAAGACTATCCTTTCTCCATTGACTTGCCTTTGATTCTTTATCAAACATTACTTGATCATATTTATGTGGATTTATTTCTACATTCTCTATTCTGTTCCATTTGTCTATGTGTGTATTTTTTAATCAATATCACACTGCATTGATAATTGTAGCTTTTTAAAAATATTTAATTGACAATGATTGACTATATTCAAGGTATAAAATTGATGATTTGGTATATGTGTACATTGTGTAATAATTATCACAATCAAGTTAATTAACACATCAAACACTGCCCACCATATATATTAGAACCCCTAAACTTGTTCATTTTATAACTGAAAGTTTATACCCTTTGACCAACATCTCCCCATTTCTCCCATCCTTCATGCCCTGGCCACAACCATTCTACTCTCTGATTCTATAAGTTTGACTTTTTAGATTCCACATCTAAATGATATAATGTAGGATTTTTCTCTCCACTTCTGCTTTATTTCACTAAGCATAATATCTTCCAGGTTCATCCATGTTTTCACAAATGGCAAAATATCTTCCTATTCATGGCTGAATAATATTCCATTACACACACACACACACACCACAATTTATTCATTCATCCATCAATGAACACATAGGATGTTCCCATATCTTAGCTATTGTGAATAATGCTGCAATGAACATGAGGGTGCAAATATCTCTTTAAGATACTGATTTTATTTCCTTTGTATGTGCACCCCAGAGTGGGATTGCTGGATCATAGGGCAGGCTACTTTTAATTTTGAGGGAAGCTGTCATACTGTTTTCCATAATGGCTGTACTAATTTACATCCCCAGCAACAGTGCCTAAGGGTTCCCTTTTCTCCACACCCTCACCAACATTTGTTATCCCTTGTCTTTTTGATAATAGCCATCCTAACAGGTGTGAGGTGATATGTCATTGTGGTTTTGTTTTGCATTTGCCTGGTGATTAGTAATGCTGAGAACCTTTTCATAGACCTGTTGGCCATTTGTATGCCTTCTTTTAAGAAATGTCTATACAGGATCTCTGCCTGTTTTTTTTTTTTTTTTTATTTCAGGGTGTTATGAGGGTACAAACATTTTGGTTACATTTTATGTCTTTGCCTCACCCAAGCGAGGGTTAGAGGCATGTCATTCCCGTCTACAATGCTCTCCATGTCCTTTAGTTGTGAGTGATCTTTGCCTACTTTTAATTGGGTTATTATTATTATTATTTTGCTATTGAGTTGTATAGTTTCTTATGTATTTTGAATATTAACTTCTTATCAGATATATGGTCTGCAAATATTTTCTTCCATTTTTGGGTTGCCTTTTCATTTTGTTGATTGTTTCCTTTGTTGTGCAGATGCTTTTTAGTTTGATGTAGTCCCACTTGACTATTTTTGCTCTTGTTGCCTGTGCTTTTGGTATCATATCCAAAAAAATCATCACCAAAACCAACGCCAAAGAAATTTTCCCCTATGTTTTCTTCTAGGAGTTTTACATTTTCTGACCTAAATTTAAGTTTTTAATCCATTTTAAGTTAACTCTCATATATGTTGTAAGACAAGGACCCATTTGTTTTCTTTTACCTGTGAATATTCAAGTTTTCCCAACATCACTTATGGAAGAGACTTTCTTTCCCTGCTGTGTATTCTTGGCAACCTTGTGAAAGATTAATTGACTATATATGCGGGGGTTTATTTCTGAGCTCTCTGTTCTATTCCACTTGTCTATATGTCTGTTTTTATGCCAGTACCATACTGTTTTGCTTACCGTAGCTTTGTAATATAGCTTCAAATCTAAGTTTCTAGTTTGTTCTTTGTTCTCAAAAATGCTTTGGTTTTTCAGAGTCTTTTTTGGTTCCACATAAATTTTAGGATTTTTTTTCTATTTCTGTGGACATGTCTCTGGTTGCAGATGACATGGTCTTATATATAGATAATCCTGCAGATTTCAGCTAAAATAATGGTTAGAACTAATACACACATTCAGTACAGTTGCAGGATAAAAAAAAAATCAACTAACAAAAGTCGGTTTTAATTCTGTACACTAACAACAAACTCTCTAAAAAATTTAAAAAATTTTTCATTTATAATATCATCAAAAAGAAGAAAATACTTCAGAATAAATGTAACCAGGAATCTGAAAAATCTGTGCACTGGAAACTATAAGACAATGAACTAACTTGGAAAAGGTACAAATAAATGGAAAGATATTTTGTTGTGTTCATTGATTCCAAGAATTAATAATGTTAAAATAATCATACTATGCAAAGCAAATTATAGGTTCAATCAAAATTCCAATAGCATTTTTTCATGGAAATAGAAAACAATTATAAAATTCGTATGGATTACTGTAGTTTTATAGTAAGTCTTAAAGTCAGGTAGAGTCAGTGCTCTGACTTTGTTATTCTCCTTCAATATTGCGTTGGTTTACCTGAGTCTCCTTACTTTCCATATAAGCTTTAGAATCAATTTAATGATATCTACCAAGTGCCCTGCTGGGATTTTTATCAGGATTGAATTAAATCTACAAAATAAGTTGGGAAGACCTGACATCTTGACAATATCGAGTCTTCCTGTCCATGTATCCATCCATTTTTTTCTTTTTTGAAAAAAAACCTGTAAAATTCATGTCTATTTATATAGATCTTCTTTGATTTCCTTCATCAGAGTTTTATAGTTTTGTTCATATAGATCTTGTACATATATTGTTACATGTGTATTAATTATTTCATATTTTTGGTGCTAATGCTAATGATACTGTGTTTTTAGTTTCAAATCCCACCTCTTCATTGATGGTATGTATAAAAGCAATGGACTTTCTAATATGAGAAATCTAATTTTCTAATTTCCCTTTTAGAAAAATGGCACTTTAGAAATTCTCCTTTTTGCACTTTTCTGTAAACTGTGTTTTTTAATTTCAAAATATTATGGGGGTACAAACATTTTTGGTTACAGTTTTGTTATGCTTGAGTCAGGGTTATAAGTGTGCCCATCACCCAGTTTTTCAAGGAATTTGACTACTTCATTAAAGTTGCCAAATTTATTTTTGCAGAGTTGGTCATAATATTTTATCATTTTAATGACTGTATCGCTTCCAATGACATCTTTTTCTTCATTCCTGCTATTTTTATTTTTTGCTTTCTCTCCCTCTTCTTAAACCAGTTGTGTTTAGGTTCAATCAATTATTATCCACTATTATTTTTATCATCTTCTTCCTTCCAGTTTCCTTGATCTTATTTTGCTGTTTTTTTGTTTTTTTTATAGTGAAAACCTAGATTTCCAACATGTTTTTATTTTATAATGCAGCATTTGAATCCAAAAAATTTCTTCTGTTCATTGCTTTAGCTATATCACATGAAATTTGATATGGTAGGTTTCAAAATAATTAAAATGTTTTATGATTTTTCTTTTGTTTTTCTGTGTTCAAGTTTTTAATAAGGTTTTTTCATTATTTTCAAATATTTTATTTTCTTCCAGATGTTATTGCTGGATTACAATTGAATTATTTTGTGGAGATCTATGATTTCAATAATTTATAATTTATTATTGGTTGTATGGGCCCAGCTTATGGCCTATCTTGGTGAATGTTTCATATTCATTGGATAGAATTTCTGTTATTCAGGTGTAGATTGCAATTTTCTATAAATATCGATAAGGTCAATTTGGTTAATGTTATTGCTCAAATGTTCTATATCCTTGCAAATTATTTTGATTTCTCAATTACTTTTGATTATTTTGTAGTTTTGTGTATTTCTCTCTCTGACTCTGACAACTTTGCTCCATGTAATTTGAAGTTCAGATATTATGTGAATATACATTTAGGATTTTTGTGTTTTCTTTATGAATTAATACTTTTATCATAACAAAATGTCTCCATTTTTCTCTAATAATATTCCTACTCTTAAAAAACTTATTTTCCTTATGTAAATATAACACTTTCTATATTCTTACATCCAAGGGCTATATGGCAAATTATTTTTACTATTTTAATTTCAACCTGTCCATATTTTACATTTAAAATATATCTCTTTTGAGCTACAGGCAATATACTTTTTCTCTTTATCCCATTTGAAAACCCTTCCTTTTAATTGAAGTGTAGTATGCATTTATATTTAACACAAATAATGACATTTATGTTTATGTCTACTCCCTTGCTGTTTTAAAAATATTCATTACATCTAGTCTTTGTGCTTTTTGTTTGTCTCTTCTTGTTTCCTTTTGAATTGAATATTTTTAGCATTCCATTTTATCTCTTTTATTGGCTTTTTAATATTTTTAGTTGTTCCTCTATGAATTTATTTCTTTATTTCTTATAAAAGTTAGCCTTATACCATATCCTTGCTCCGCTCTGTATACTGGTCTTCCTTTTGTCTAGCTGCTTTAACATTCTATCTTTATTTTTTTTCCAATAGTTTGACTGTAGTTTGCTAAGCTGTGATTTTCTTTTACATTTTTTTATACCTTTCTTGGTGTTCACTGACTTAATTGTGTCTCTGTGTTGAATTTTTTTTCATTCATTTTTGAAAATAAATAATCAGCTTTTATTTCTTCAGCTTATTTTTTGCCTTATTCTCCCTCCCCTCTCCTTTGGAATTTTAGTAACACATATGTTAGACTTCTTTAAGTTGTCCCACAAGCCATTTATTTTGTTTTTTAAAAAAATATATTTCCTAATGTTTTTCAGCTTAATTTCTATTGGCCTGTTTTCATTCACTAATCCTTTCTTCTACAGTGTACAATTTACTGTTACGTGTGTGAACTACGTTTTTGATACTTGATTCACATTTTTCATTCCTAAGATTTTCATTTAGTTCTTTATTACGGCTTTCATGTCTCCCCACAAATTTTCTATTTTTTCTCATTATATTCATATTTTTTGTAAATTCTTTAACATATTTTTAATCATTATTTTAAGGTACTTGTCTGATTATTCCAACACCAGATGAACTGTGGTTCTATTTCTATTGACTATTTGATCTTCTTGATTATGGGCCTTATGTTCTTGTTTCTTTGACTGTCTAATACTTTTTATTATATGCTGAACATTGTGAATAATGCATTGAAGATACTCTGGACTTTCTTATCTTTTTCTGAAGTGTTGTGAGTTTCCTGCTTATACACAGTTAAATTACTAGGAAATCACCTTGATCACATAGAGGCTTTGATTTGGGCTTTGTTAGGACATAGGTATTTTGGTTTTGCACTTAGTCCTATGGCATAATCTTTAGCTCTGTAATTTGATCTTTACCTTTGAAGTTATTACTTCTGAAGTTTTAATGGCATTTTTAATGGAAATATTTTGCTCGTCTAATTTTGCAGGACCTCATATACAAACTTTTTCTCCCTGGTATCATGTAACTAGTTAAATCTCTGCTCACCTATTTTAGCTTTTCAGCTGTTGCTTACTGTCACACTATGGCTTGCCTTCTTACCTTTAGTTAAGATAATTTGTTACTTTTATATAGACAAATTTATCAGTCTTTTATGTTTAGTATTTTTGTTTTATGTTCATATACATATGCATATATGTGTGTGTATAAGTTTATATATATAATCCTGTATTTATGTGTATATGAATGAAAAATTTTATTCTGTCTCAAAATCTGAAGCTATTTTATCTTGTTGTGTTCTAGAAATTTATTATTTGCCTTTCATATTCACATATATAATCCATTTGGTATTAAGTTTTGTCCATGATTTAAGGATTAGAGGTCGAATTTCATTTTTCATATGTTTATGTAATTAATACAGCATTATTTACTTAAAATACATTCCTTTTCCCAATATTCAATAGTACAAGTTTTGTCATAAGTCAAGTGTCCATATATATGTGGGTCTGATTTTAGGCTCTAGTATGTTCCATTCATCTTTTTGTCTATTCTTGCAACAGTTCAACAAAATTATAACTGATGCAACTTTAATAAATTTTATTGTCTTGCAGTGAAAATTCCTCAAACTAGATCTTCTTTTTTGAAATGATCTTTAGCTATTCTTGGCCCTTTATATTTCCACTTGAATTTTAGAAATATGCTAATTTCCACAATATTTCTATTGTGGTTTTCTCTGAGAATGCAATGAATCTATAGATCAGTTTAGGAAGAATTGTCATCTTTAAAATATCAAGTCTTCCAATTCATGAACACAGGAGATTCCTCTATCTATTTAGGTTTTCTTTGATTTCTCTTCACAGTATTTTATGAATTTCTGTGTAAAAGTTTTGCACAGTTTTTAATCCCTCTTTTTTCCAAAGCTATTAGATGGTTTTTGATGTGATGTTAAGCCATATCTCTCATATTTCTTTAAAAATTATTTTTGTTTGTTGTTCTATATAGAATTACTTTTTCCTGGAAAGTATGTTGTACGCATCAACCATGCTAAGTGTACTTCCAATGATTGATTTGTGGGTTATTTTGTATATCCCACACATTCAATGTTAGCATAGGAAATTACAACTTTATTTCATCCTTTCCAGTTATTTAATGTATTATTGTTTTCCCTTGCCGCATTGCATTGGGTAGTGACTTCAATATAATGTTCAAGAGTAGTAGTAATTGTGGGAATCACTAAGGTAAAGCCTAATCAACTCAGTATTAAGTATCATATTTGCTGTAGGTTTTACTATGTTCCCTTTAGAAGATTAAGGAAGTTCTATTGAACTTTTTGAAAACGATGAATAACTATAACATTTCGTCAAATGTTTTCAACATTCATTAAGATGTTCATATGATTTTTCTCCTTTAATTGTTAATGTGTTACATTACATTGGCTTTTAGATATTTAATTATCATTAGATTCCTGGGAGAAAATAATTTGTTAATGAGGTATTATCATTTTTATATATTGCTGAATTAATTTCCTAAAAGTTGTTTTTAGAATTTTTGCAATAATTTTTAAGAGTGAAAATAGTCTGTAATTTATTTTTACTTGTAATTTCCTTGTCATATTTTATTAAGGAGCTGATGCTGGCATAATATTACAAGTTGAAGAATGGTTCTTTATTTTTTATTACCTATAAAAATTTGTGTACAATCAAAATAATTTCTTCTTTAATGTTTAAAAATTTCATGATTTAACTCATTTAAAATTGCACTTTGCTTTGTTAGGAAACTTTAAACTTACAGACAAATTCATTTAATATGTATTGGAATATTCATAATTTCTATTTTTATACCCATTACAAAATATATTTACCTAATAATTAGTTCATCTCATCTCAATGTTTAAATTATTGGCATGAAGTTGTTTGTAGTATCCTATTATAATCTTTATTTTTATCCTGAATGAAACAAATTAGAGGTTTCATTATAATGCTGTATTTTCTAGTAATAGGCTCCTTATTCTTTGTTAGTTTCCTTGACGTGTTTTGCATTTTAGAATTTTCTTGGCAAACATTTAGAAATTTCCTGATATGTCACACCTAAAACTATATCATTCTACAATTCTTCTTCTTTTTTTCTGGTATACTTTCAAATGCACTGGTCTTACTTCTTCTTAATTGTGAGCCTTTAAAGAAACAGGCTATGGGAGAAGAAAAGATGGCCAATTAGAAACATTGCTTGTTGGACCAACCCAACTGGCAGATAGGCTGATGGACTGAGGACAGCGGAGATGAGTCACAGCTCAAGCGTGGATCACAGAGGGAGACAGCAGAGATGACTGGAGACCCCACGGAGAAAAACTGAGAAGCTGAGAAGGAAGAGAGTAGCGAGAAGATAGTGGCATGTATCAAGCCCAGAGAGGCTCGGAGCCCAGCGAAAGGGTAAGGGAGGTTTCCCCTCTCCCACCTACCTGCCTTCTGTGAACAGCAGAAAACAAAGTATATGGAAGGCTTTTCCATCCTCAAAGAACCCAGGCACAGCAGCTAATTAGGAATAGTGGGGTGAACCAGCAAGCCCTAGGAGTTTCGGCATCAATAAGGATCACCCATCAGAGAGTGCCATGAGAAACCTGAGTGCCAGCTTTCTTACACTTAGACTTTCTCCCCAGCACCTTCCAAAAACCACAGCATCCCAGAACTCAGTTTGAGCTCCAGCCAACTGGGAGCTGTGGCCCCTCCCCCATCCGTTGCAACTGTGAGTAGCTTGAATAGAGAAGCTCACAAATGGTTGCTTCTGTAGGGCAGGTGAGCATTCCAGGCTCAGCTCACCACAGAAAGTGGGGCTTGCCACAATTTGGGAGCTACCTGCCCACTGGCATTTTGCAGGATTGTGTCCTGGTGGCTTAGATAGGCGGGCTGGTTCCAGTGTCCCCCAGACATGAGAGCGATGCAGGGAGATGCAGGGGAGAGGTCTTGGACCTGGACTCAGGTGGTGAGGAAGCCCTGGCAGACACCTCAGATAGGAAAGTGTGGTGGGTGCTGAGAAACAGGGATCTGTGAGCACGCTCACCCTACCTGCTGCTTTAGAACTGCCATATTGGATAGGAGCATAGCATTCAGAGAGAAATTGTCTGGCTGCCTGTTCCACAGTAACCAAATGCCTCAGGTACACTGGCTGAATGAGAGTGCTGGCCCCTTCCCCGATCATTACAATAGGGAGTACAGCTTGAGCCAACACATACTCAAGTGGCCACTTCTCTCTGGTGGGAGCATGTCCCTGGCTGAGGTCCCTGAGTATAGAAGGGTCCAATATTCTCCATTTGGAGACTTGTGGTGGAACAGGGGTGCACAATTGGGAATCTCTTGCCTGCCAGCATTTCATAGAGTCACACACCAGTGGGTCAGACACAGAGTGAGAAGTTCTAGAGATGGACTTGGGTAGTGAGGAAACTCACGTCGACTGGTCTGATGGGAGTGTGCTGTAGCGTTCCAGGGAGCAGAGATTTGGGAGGGCACTTACTCCTCCCTGCAGAGGGACTACACTAGTGGAAAGGTGCGGAAAGAGCCAAGCCCGGGGCCTTGGCACTCAAGCATTTAGGCCCCTCCTTTAGGAATAGCCTTCTTGGTTTGGAGAGCTTGTCCTGATATCAGTGGCTTCCCTAGCAGCTGGAAAAACAACTTCTGAGCCCCACCAAGGCTTTGCAACTCCTTTTAGGCTCTTGCAATCTAATTATTTTTTGTTTTGCTCCTCCCTCCACCTCAGTGGTAGTAGAGATCAAGCAACCCTCTGGGAGTTACAAGGTCCCTCCAAAAGCTTAGAGCTCTCACGTGCCCCACCTGGGGGCCCAGAGCTTACCACAGGCACAACAGAACATCTTAGAAGCTGGCTCTTCCACACAAACATCAACCAATGATGGAGAACAACTCTATAGCTCAGCATAGCACCTTCCAACTCAAGGAAACAAGGTGTGGCTGATTTCACTCACAAGTACCACCCACCATCTCAGAGATTAAGCTGGGGGACCCAACTGAATTCACACTGCTGGGAAGAGGTGAAGACAGTAGATCAGAGGCAATGTAAGAGGTTTATCAAATCTGCTTAAGAACCCCATAGGCAACTTGGAACCAGCACTCCTTTTCCTGCAGTGGTCAGGCATTGATCTTCAGGAATTCAGAAATAGGCCTGCAAGCCAAGCCTAGTACCCCCACATCTCAATTGAGAAGCCAAATGAGAAGGAATCAGTGAGAGAACTTCAAAAATATGAAAAATAAAAACAAAAGAAAAGGACACTCCCCAATTAAAAGAATGACTTCTTCCCAATGAAAATATTATAATGACTCAAAGAATTCTGGTTATGGATTATAAGGAAGCTCATGAAAGACAAGAGAAAATGTAAGTCCAACACAAAGAGACAACAAAAACAATACATGTAATGAATGAAAAATTCAATAAAGAAATTGAACTATTAAAAAATCAAACTTCTGGAAATGACAAATTAATTCAAGGAAATACAAAACACAGTGGAAAGTTTTAAGAATAAACTAGACCAGGCAGAAGAAAGAATCTCAGAGCTTGAAGACAACACTTTTGAGTTAAACAAATCAGTCAAAGATAAAAAACAGAGAAATAAGAGGAATTAACAAAGCCTACAAGAAATATGGGCTTAATGAAAGATGCCTAAAATAAGAGTCACAAAGACATCACTGAGGGTGAGGAAGAAAATACATAAGGGTTAGAAAACCTATTTGAGGAAATAATTGAGGCAAACTCAATCTTCCTAGTCTTGCTAGAAAGTTTGATGTCCACATACAAGAATCTCAATGATCTCCTAGGAAATTCATTGCAAAGAGGCAATCACCACAACACATAGTCATCAGCACAAACACAATGGCAATCAAATCAGCAATTAAAATTAATAAATGGGACTTGATTAAATTTAAAAAAAAAAAACCTCTTCTCAGCCAAGGAAGCAGTCAATAGAATGAATAGAAAACTTACAGAATGGGAGAAAATGTTTGCATGCTATACATCTGATAAAGCCCTATTAACCAGAATCTACAAAGAACTCAAGCAAAATAGCAAGAATATATCAAACAATCCCATTAAAAGCTGGGCATATAACATGAACTGAAGCTTTTTAAAAGAAGATAGACCAGTGGCCAATAAACATGAGAAAATGCTCACTGTCTCTACTTATCAGGGAATTGCAAATCAAAATCATAATGAGATATCACCTAACTCCAGTGAGAATGGCTTTTATCAAAAAGTCCCCAAACAACAAATGTTGACTTAGATGTGGAGAGAAGGGAACACTTATGCACTGCTGGTCTGACTATGCATTAGTATTATACAATCTCTATGAGAAACAGTATGAAGTTTCTTCAGAGAACTCAAAGTAGACCTACTATTTTATACAGCAATCCCACTATTGGGTATTTACCCAAAGGGGAAAAAAAAGCCATTTTAACAAAAAGACACAAATCACAATCGTAGCGATGTGGAATCCATCCAAGTACCCATCAATTCATGAGTGGATTAATAAAATTTGGTATATGTATACCATGGAGTACTGCTCAGCCATTAGAAAAAATGATGAATTAATACCTTTTGTACCAACCTGGATGGAACTGGAAACCATCCTCCTAAGTGAAGTATCACAAGAATGGAGAAACTAACACCACATGTACTCAATACTAAATTGAAACTAATGGATTAGCACTCTAAGGCAATAACTTTCTGAGGACTCTACCTGATGCCCAATGAGGAGGCCTTCACACTCTGTCTTGTGGGAACACAGACTGCTCCAAGCCTTGTATGAACTCCAGAAAATGTGTGGCCTATTGTTCTTCACTAATTATTTCCCCATATCATAGAGATACAAATTCTAGACCAGTATTCAGCCTAAGTTTTAAGGGGAAACCCTTTGCATTTCTTCAGAACTCTCCTTGTCTGTATTTCCAGAACTCCCTCTTCGAACCTTACGGATTCTGTCTTGATCCTGCAATCTTCCTGACTTTGATTTCTGCCTTCTCAATTTAGCAAAGCTTCTATGCTATGTTTTGGTTCCCACTCCTGACAGTTTATTCTGAAAATTGCCTCACCAGCTAGTTACCTGGGGAAATCACCATGCTTTTTTCTTTTTTCTCCCATCTCCCCAGTGGTCATGGTCCTATGTTTCATGTAGGCAAATGTCTAAAATCAGTTGTATCATGTATTTCATCTGAATCTCACATAGTTTTCAGTGAAAGTTGGAAGTCCATTTGTGTAATAGTTCTTCATGGGTGGAAGTAGATCTATGCATCCTTTCCTTTTAACCTATCTTGTCTTTATATTAAAGTACATGTTTCTAAAATGGCATGCAATAATTATTTTTTAAAAAATCAGTCCGATTACCTTTTATTTAGAGTTTAGCTCATTTAAATACAATGCAGTTATTGTAATTGGATTTACTAATTACAAATAAATTATTATATCATTACAATTAGATTTATGTCTACCATCCTACTATTTCTTTGCATGTATCCCATTTGCTATTCGTTCCTTTGTTTTGATTAACTTATCTATTTTGCTTCAATTATTTTAATTTATTCCATTTTAAATTCTCTAATAGATTTTTAGCTATATAACTTTTAAAATAATTTTTAGTGATTAATCTAGAGGTAACAATATGCATGCTTAACATACTACAACTTACCTTAAATAACTATTTATTCATGAACAATGTAAGGAACTTAAAACAGTTTCAATCTGTTCACTACTCTGTGTGCTATTGTTGCCACATAGATTTCTTCTATATATGCTATGAATCCCACAAGACATTACAGATATTGTTGCTTTGAATTGCCTATAGATTTTATATATCTACATATTTATACTTTTTGGTACTTTTCTTTCTTTACTGCAGCTCAATGCTTCCATCTGGGATTATTTTCTTTCAGACAGAATTTCCATTCATTTGCAATTTAAATGTTTATTTATGCGATATCAAATGTGTCTTATTATTTTTATTTATCCTAATTTTCTATTGCTTTTTCTTTTAATGGTATTATCATTAATCTATTATTTCCCCTCTATTAGCTTATTCTTTCCACTATGCTTTTCACTAACTACCTCTGGTACCTTATTTCCCACTAAAACTTCCAAAGCTACCCTACTCGGTTGATAATGCACTGTATTTGCTTAAATTTTCATTAAAGAACAAACATAAGAAGAAAGAAAGAAGGAAAAGAGAGTGTGAGAATGATCATCAATGCAAAACTTATATGAAGGTATAAGTAGAAAAGTTACAAAGATTAATTAAAAGGGTTTAGTATGCTCTCTACTACTCTTTCACATTCTTTAGGGTAAAATTAAGAAATATTTGATACAAGTCATGAAATTGTAGCAAATCGAACACAATTCTTTCGTTTAAGTCCCAATTATCTTATCTTTGATAGTTCAGGCATTAGCTTTGTTGAGGAAACTATTTTTATTGATATTATGGGATGATATACCAAAAACATACATATTTAAAGTGTTGGACTATTTTTAATTAAAAGGTGTAAATAAAGGATCAAACATTTGATTTCGCTCTAGCATCAGAAGATTCATTAGCTTTTTAATTTTATAATGCTATAGATTAACAATTACTTAGCTTGACTAGCTCAAAATACTGTCTGCAAATGTCCTCTTCCATGAATGTTAATTTGACATTTGAAAGTATATCTTAGGATATTCACATCATTCTTTGATTTGTAATATTCAGACAAATTTTGATAAAAAGACACTGGGGATCAGAAAGTTTAAATTCACTTTCTTTATATCTGATGATTGTTACAGAGTTTATCTAAAAGATGCTCTATTCTATTCCTAATACAGCTAACATATCATGTAACAATCAAAATGATCATACTGATATTTTACGCAGAAAAAGCATTTACTAGGTAGAGTGACATTTGCCAAAGAATTTTAAAGAATTATTGTGCCTAAGGACATGTTCGACTTAAGTTGATGTGACATTTTCAGTAACTAAGCTAAACATTATCATCATTATTAATTCCTCTTCTTGGAAACTTTTCTATGATAATGTTGAATATTTTAAATTATTAAAATATATCACCTCATATTTTAATCTCACACATTTTTGTATTGTTTTCATGTATTGTTTCATATTTTCCTCTTTGAAGAATTACTTTATTTCACTCCAGTTCTTGATGTAGAACCACTAATTTCCTTATATTCTGGGTAAAAATTATTGCTCACCATTATTTCCAGTACTCTTTCTTTGCCTAGATCTGTAGAATACTATATTCTCCACTCTTGCAAGTTAAGTGAGGTCATGTGACTAATTCTGTTTAGTTGACTGTGACTAGCAGTGATATATATTACTTCGGGGATGACACATTCATGAATCAGAGTGTCATGCTCTCTTCACCTGCCAAAATGGCCCCCAAAGCATCATGTTGAAGTAGATGTGTCATAAAATAGAAGCATCCTGGAACACCTAGCCACCACATGGAGAAGATATGCCCTGAAGAGTCACCAGAAACTGCAGAAGAATTTCATGAACAAGAAATAAACTTATTTAATGTTAAAGAATTGAGATCTTGGTATTGCTAGCACTGCATTTTCTAGCATATCCCGACTGATATACAATTTAAATAACTAAGGTGTAGGTAGGAAGTGAGGTGGGAGTGGAGAGAGCTTTTTGACATGTCACTGTACTTCATTCTTTATAACTAATATTTTGCCAAATTGTATCAGCTTCATTTTTATAATGTGACTTTCCTTTTCAATCTTTACATCTACTTCTAAAGCCTCTAAATTTTATTTTAAATTATGTATAAAAGTACAAATGCGTTATGTGACCAGATCAGAGTGACACATATTGTAGAGACAGAAATAGAATAAAACTTGCAAGCCTAGATTTTTTTCTTACTCTGACCACAGTTCTGCTATCCCCTCAGAAGCAGAAAGTTTATGCTTCATCTCCCCTAGGGTTCATAAATATAAAAATGAACATATATCATGTGTAATCACACATGTTACAAAACCCTGACTCTTTAGGATTTATAAGTTGGTGAAATTCACCTTCATTTTAGGAAATCAAGAAAATATTAACAACTAGGTTGCTCATCATGACCCATTGTTAGGGTCATCTGAGAAATGTCACTGCCTACATTTAAAAATGAAAACAAGAAAGATAGAAGAGATGATGACAGCAAGAATGCTGAATAGGAAGATCTAGTCATTGCTTCACAAAAATACAGATTTGGACCAAAATATCTTTATGAGAATTCCAGAATCCAGATAAGTTGCAACACCTCAGATAAGTACAAAACTGAGAAAAACAGCATTAAAATAGGTAAGAGCAGTTTCATTTTACCCGTTTCAGCCATCTTCAGAGCTGGCACAGCCAGGCACCAAGATAAATCCACTCAGCCCATGATTTCTTTCTTAGGAGAATGGGTGAGTAAACCATGCATCCAACATCCACAGCCTTTTTGGGCACTGCCTGAGGGACGTATTCCTCTCTAACTTCACTCAGAGCACTGAGGCAACTAACATAGTCAGAATACTTGGAGGCAGCTAAGAACAACGTAAAGGGATGGGGACTCTCAGCAGCGTGCAGGGCGTTTCAAGAGTGAGAGAAAGTGCATAACTCTGAGGCTTCTTCATCAGGAGAAATGAAAAGAAGTCAAACTTACACCCATCCTTGGGCTTTCCATTGCACTACCCCAGGTAAAAGGAGTGGATGCTTCTTAATAGCTGGTACAACTCTGCAGGATCGTGCACTTACTATGGTAAGTGCACAATATGAGACTTTTCCTTCAGGAGGGAGGGAGAGGCATGGAGCTTGTACACAACATCTTAGCATTTTAGTGCATCACTCTAGAGAAAATGGGTGGGAGGTTTACAGTGGCCTGCATGACTCTGTGAGATTAAAAGTAGGCACATAAACCTGAGACTTTTCCACCAGGAGAGATGGAAAGGAGCGGAATATGCACACCCACAGAAAATGGTTGAGAGGCTGCCAGCATCTCTAGCCGGGCTGATTAGTGAAGATGTTTCCCTGCAAAATTCAGTCTGAAAAGACTGGAAGAGGGAGCCAGTTCTTCAAATATGCAAACACCAATACAAAGCTACAAGCTACATGAAGAATCAGGGAAATATTACACTGCAAAAGGAGAAAATAAATCCCCAGCAAACAAACCTTAGAGAAATGGAGATCTATTAATTGCTTGACAAGAATATAAAAAATCATTTTAAAAAAGCTCAATGAACTAAAAGAGAAGACAGACAAACAAGCAAAATAAAAAAGAAACATGAACAAAATAAGAATATCAGTAAAGAGATAGAAACCTTAAAAAAGAATCAAATAGAGAGTCTGGGGCTAAAACATACAATAACTGAATTTGAAAATTTAACAGAGAGCTTCAACAGCAGGCTTGACCAAGGCGAAGAAAGAATCAACAAGATCAAAGACAGGTAATTTGAAATTATTCAGTCAGAGGAGCAAAGAAAAAATAATGAAAAAGAGTGAAGAAAGCCTATGGGACTTATAGGACAACATCAAGTGGACCAATATGCACACCATGGAAAGCAAAGAACAAAAAGAAGAGAAAAAAGAGCCAGAAAGCTTAATTGAATAATAATGGCCAACTTGTATTCTAATATCATAAGTATCAGATACAACAAAGAAAAATATATAGATTCCAGTTATTGAAAGAAAATTATCATAATGCAAATATGCACTATTATACTGAAAGGAAGAGCCTTGCAATGAGATAAATTAAATGGAGGGGATATATTTTCTTGAGACCTTATGTATTTCTCAATGTCACCCCATAAACACACTTGCATAAACATATACATTTTAGTTTATTTAGAGATTCATTTGATTTCTACTTCCTTTAATTATAATTATCATTTTATATGCATCTTTCATTAAACACTATCATACATCTTATTTTATAATTGGACACTCCAGATAAGAAATATATAAAATAAAAGTTATCTTTGGTTCTCACACCTTAATATAAGCAATTACATTTGAGATTTAAAAAGCAACCTCATTATCATTTTCAAAAATATTTATTAGATACTTGCACAAAGTTATCTAATGATTTTCCCTGACCTCTAGAAACTTATAACTTAAAACAAAGAAAATTAACATGCACATCCCTTTGAGACCTTACATATAACTGTTAAAACACTAAGCAGGTATGTAACACTGGCTCTTCTTTATTCCCAAGGGAGTATTTTTCACCACACTCCTATATTTAATATATTGACATTTACTTTATAGTTATTTGTGTGATTTTTCTTATGTCCTCTACTAATCTGTGATCCCCTTAGAGGTTATATCTAATATGCTTAGAAGATAATAATAATTAAATATATAGGAAATATTAATTAAAAATATTAGATAAGCATAATACTTTGTCTTTCTGTGTAAAATGTAAACCAAAATATTAGAATGGCTAGAGATTTTTTATTCATTCCTAATTTCACTTAGGCATAATCATTGAACCTAGATGCATATGATTTGCAAATAAGCTTTTAATGGACAATATTTAAAAACATATATGTATTTTTTCTCAAAGCATGTGAAAAAGCACAAAACTTAATTTATTGCATAGTTTCATAATTCACAATTAAATGGGAGTTTGTAAATTCAATCCATCACGGTTTATCATAACATCAAACTGGTCCATACACTGGAGCCATTGATCCTACCATTCCCACCCAAACAGAGAAATTTGAGCCTATTTATATTGTTTGTGAAATTCTGTGCACATCCATGTTCCTTCCTTTGAAGAAAGGGTCTACAGTTTTATACAATTCTCAAGGGGTCTATGAATCTCCAAATATTACTGTTTTAAAGCTAGAAACATGGTAGTCAGTCTTGACCTCTTTCTCCCTACACTCTTCACATTCCCATTCTTCCAGTCTCATCAATTTACTCCTCAAAGTATCATTTAAAATTGACTACTTCTCTTTGGCCTCACTGTCTTATTTCAGATCCTCATCATATCTCTTAACTCATCTTTCTGTCTCCGGTCTTATACCTCTCTTGCCCATCCCCCACACTTCTTCAGGAATGATCTATCTAAAAAAAATCTTATTAGATAGTTTCACTTCTTAAAATCCTTCACTGATAACCACTATGTAAGATAAAATTCAAATACTTCAGAATTGTGTTATGGAAATTACATTAGACAGGGAACAAGCTTTTTCAAGTTCCATTCTGGAGTCTGAAAAAGCAGTCTGTTTCTCTGTTCTGTCTACTATATGCAAAAAGAGCATTGCCATACATGTTAGTTGTGTCTTCTTAGATCAGGCATCGCTTCTTAGGGATCTCTTAGAGTTTCTGTTAGCTGAATTTTATCAAGATCATAAAGTATAATAAAGTGCAAATGTACTGATATTGAACATATAGTTTACATAATGATTATTTTAAACATATGAACATGAACATGTGTGGAAATCTCTTTCTCTCTCTCTCTCTCTCTCTCTCTCTCTCTCTCTCACACACACACACACACACACACACACACATACACACACTTCCTTAGGCAAAGTGAATTTGAACCAGTAAGAAATACATAATCAAAACCACCTTTTGAATACAGGGATGATTCTGAGCAAAGTATAGAAACTTTCCCTCAGATTCATTTTGGCAGAGCCCCCACTGTACTTATTTCTGAGTTCTATGGAATACAGTTTATCTTAATGAAAATTTTGAAAGAGCTATTTTACTAAACACTTTAAAATTGGGGGCCATGAACTGCGTTCTTAAAGACTCTTTAATAATTTTTCCAAAAAGGAGATAATCCCTACTGATGTCTAGAGAGAGAAGGGACCTTGAAGAAAACAAGTATTTTATGGGAAATCATAAGCGCTTTTTAAGGTGTGAGGTGTAAACTTACTCTTCTGTCTTCAAAGTGGAATACTCAGTAAAATCTACATTAATCAAAAGGCTTTGGTACCTAAGTGTTTTGAGGGAATACTCAAAGTATTAAAATCTGTATCTAGGTTCAAACGGTGGAAATGACGCTTGAGGGTTTCAAATGCATGAATTCAGAGTTGGCGACATACCCAGAGAGTGGTGTGTAATAAAATAGGAGAAAATTGCTATAACTACTTGACATGAGGCTCAGAGGAGCAGGGTTTTTACACCAGGGTAGAGAAATGATGCTCTGTAAACATCATGGAAGGCAAAGTCAACGGTGAGTCTGTCTCCTAAGTTTTAGCAACACAAAGTGTGGGAATATGAGTAGATTCAACCTAAAAGATATTTAGGAAAGATAGGGATCTCAAAGAAGAACTCAGTTACATTTATGGAAAAAAGTGATAGGGCCTCTGCAATGAGATGCATTTTTAAGTCTTAAAACAGTGAAAAATCTAGGTAAGGGAGGAAGCATTAGAAGGTTGGGGATAGAAAAAGAAAAGTTTGTCATATAAATGAGATTAGTAAAGAAAATATATCAGGAATAACAGAGAAGTGAAGTCTGATGGGTGTAAATAGTTGCAAAGTTTTCAAAAGAATGAAATATTCACCCTTTTCTCCCCTCTCACCCCCAAAAGAATTAGTTGCTCCCCTTACTTCTACAGAATTATGGGTGTATCTTAATTATAATAATTTATAAACTGGATGAAAATTCTCTTTCTTCTACTAGATTGTGGTCTCCTCCAGAATATTAATCATTTCATTTATTTGCCTTATTACTTGGCCCCCTTACTTAGAATATAAACACTGTTAAGACGGAGACTAAGTCTTTCTTATTCATTCTTCTACACCAAACATATAAGATAGTAACTGGCATATAATTAAGATTCCATTAATATTTATTGAAAGAATAAAAAAAGCGATAAATAATCGATAATTTATAATTCAAGTGTCTATAAAAATGCCTGGTACACAGTAGGATCTCAGTAAGTATATAGTCAGTAGACAAATAGATGGATGGATTCAATAGATTAAGATTTTAGCGGGTCCTTCTAGAATTGGACAAATGGAAGTAAAGGAGAGGGTGGAATTGAAGGAGCGATATTGTTATGGCCTTTTGAATCTCTAATGTGTGGAAACTGTTAGAGTGAGACACACATTTATTTTAGTTATGTTAAGAGTGCACCCAGTCTGATGGATATCCAAAGAAGATGAAGCGAGATTTTTTGGGATAGCTAACGATTGCTTAATGTGTTGATGTACTCTATTAGTTAGTTCTACAGAGACATTAGCAGAAAGAGATTAATGATTGGTTAACTTTCTCAAAAAATATTGTTCTTGCTCCATTGATAATTATAAACACCATTGTAACCTAGAGATTAATGAGAAATTAAATTCCTTAATGAGAATTAAAAATTCTTGTTAACTCATAACAGAAATTTTAGGTAAGAAGAGAGTATCACTCAGCTGGCTTTTTCTAGCAAATTTAATCCTAAGGATAAAAAAAATTATTTTTGGTAATTTTGAGTCATTTATAGTGTTTTTTAAAATTCTGTCATAGAATTATATAAAAATTTTTAGCTAGAATATAAACTCTTTTGCATATCACCTGTAGCTGGTTCTTAGCATATTGTCAAATTTCAATAAGGAGGCATTAACTGAAATCAGATTTGCTTTTTATACTTTATATTCACAGCATGCATTTATTATGTAAATCGTACAAATTTTAATACTCATGTTGTATTATTTTTTGTATATATATATATATATATATATATACACACCCAAGAAACCACTGCCTAAATAAAATTATAGAATATTCCCAGAACCCCAGAAGGTTTCCTCAATCCCTTCAGAGTCAATACCCTACTAGAGATAAACACTATTCTGACTTTTATTAAATAAAATAATTTTGTCTTTTCTTAAAGTTTATATAATATCACATGGTATATGTTATTTGTGATTGGCTCTTTTCGCTTATCAATATGTTTGAAAAATTCTCTCAGATTATTGTGTATATACATAATTTGTACCTTTCTTTATATTGTACATTATTACATCACATGAATTCTATTACATCAATAAATCACAATTCATATATCCATTTATGATCTAGAATTTGTCAACAGATTCTTAGACATGACACCAAATGTATGAAGAACAACAAAAAAATTAGATAAATTGGACTTCATCAAAATTAAAATCTTTTATATTTCAAAAGACAGTGTCAAGCCGGGCGTGGTGGCTCACGCCTGTAATCCCAGCACTCTGGGAGGCTGAGGCGGGCGGATCACTCAAGGTCAGGAGTTCGAAACCAGCATGAGCAAGAGTGAGACCCCGTCTCTACTATAAATAGAAAGAAAGAAATTAATTGGCCAACTAAAAAATATATAGAAAAAATTAGCCGGGCATGGTGGCGCATGCCTGTAGTCCCAGCTACTCG
>CAUYRT010041374.1:0-14825 GCA_963574885.1 Lepilemur ruficaudatus
GTTCTTCTCATCAGCTCATGGGACATTCCCTAAGATTGACCATATCCTAGGACACAAAACATGTCTCAAAAATTTTTAAAAAATAGAAATTATACCATGCATCTTTTCAGATCACAGTGGAATAAAAGTAGAAATCAACCCTAACAGAAACTCTCATCTCTACACAAAATCGTGGAAACTAAACAACCTTCTGCTGAATGATCACTCCATAAATGAGGAAATCAAGATGGAAATCAAAAGATTCTTTGAACTAAATGACAAAGGAGACACAAGGAATCAAAATCTGTGGGACACAGTTCAAGCAGTCCTGAGAGGAAAGTTTATTTCCATAAATGCCTACATCCAAAAGTCAAAAAGATCACAAATAGAAAACCTAATGAATCGACTCATAGAGCTGGAAAAAGAAGAACAGACCGACCCCAAACCAAGCAGAAGTGAAATCAATAAGATCAAATCAGAACTAAATGAAAGTGACAACAGGGAAACTATATGAAAGATTAATAAAAGAAAAAGCTGGTTCTTTGAAAAAGTAAACAAAATGGACACACCTTTGGCTAGACAAACAAAAAGCAGAAAAGAAAAATCTCTAATAAGTTCCATCAGGAACAGTAAAGGAGAAATTACAACTCATGCCACAGAGATACAAGATATAATTTATGAAGTGATGGCAAGGATACAGAATATAAGGAACCCTCATATACTGCTTGTGAGAACATAAAATGGTGCAGCTGCTTTGGAAAAGAATTTAGGGTTTTTTAAAATGTTAAACATGAACTTACCCTACAACTCAACAATTCCACTTCTAGGAATCCATGCAAGAAAAATAAAAGCATATGGCCATACAAAGATATATTTGTGAAAGTTCATAGCCTCCTTATTCATAATAGACCCAAACTGGAAAGAATCCATATGTCTATGAAGTGATAAATGCATTAAAAAATGTTATATATTCATTCAATGGAATACTATTCAGCAATAAAAAGCAATGAACTACTGATATATGCTAAAATACGGCTGAGTCTCAAAAACATTATGCCCCCTGAAAGAAACTGATAAAAAAAAAAGCTCACATGTTATGATACCAATGATCTGAAATGTCCAGAAAAGGCAAATTCTTAGAGCTGGAAAGCGTATCAGCGATTGCTGAAGGCTGCGAGTGGAAATGGGGATTAACCTTTTAGGGAAATGGCGATGTCGTAACATTGGGTTGTGTGATAACTACACAACTCTCTATATTTACTAAAAATCATTGAACTGTACTTACAGTGGGTGAATTTTATAGCATGTAAATGAAAATTCATTACAGGTGTTAAAAAATTGACAAACCCACGTAATAGTTTCAAAATTGGTTAGCTTAATCTAACTACTGAAATATAGGAACTTTAATTGAAAATATGATTTCAAAAATATTTTAGTTCTTTGGGGGGATTAGTTCCCTCTGCCATATGTCAATAATTATACTAGAGAGTGTGTACAGGTGAAGATTCTGCTAGCAGTAAAATACTGTCAGTTGCTGTCCCATCTGAGGAAAAGGCTGGGGTACTTGTTTCCCTAGGAGCTCTTTCAACACCAGTGGTTCTATAAAGATACTAAATAGAAAATTTTTCTTTTCTTTAGGATCCTCTTACTCTTGATAAGAAATGGATATATACACCGTTACAACCACTTAATATAGTCTCTCTATAGTATGTGCTACCTTGCTTTTCTGAGAGGCTGTAGGTAAATTGCTGATAATCTATAATGCCTTACACCCATGCTAATATTGGCTACGTGAAATATCTCATTATATATATATATATATGTTTGTAAATATTTCATTAAAACAATTCTATATCCTACAATGCTTAAAGACTGGTACCTTACATTTTTCATGGTAGGTTTATGTTTATGAAACCAAGAAAATATTTACAAAGCTATATTGATGATCTGATTCAGTGAACTGTTAATTTATTAATAACATTCTTAAAGTTTAAGGGTCATGTCCAATATACTTATTTTCTCGAGGGGGTTTACTTGTAGGTTTAGGAATATTAATAATGCCAGGATTATTTTAACATTCTGTAGCCTACAGTGATGAACTATTACTGAAATACCATAGTTCTATTAGACATACAAATAGATCAATAGTTATTGCAAAGTCAACACAAAATCTGGAAAGCAGTTACTTAGGTTCAATTGTTATTTCTCTCATGCTCCATGGCTGCAAATTCAGAAACTAACACTGTAGCTGCTAAAATGGAAAATGACCATCAAAATCAAGAGGCAGAACGTTGACAACTAATCAGCCTCTGATAATTAAAATGCTATAGAACAGAACACCATGGAAAGAGACATCCTATAATTTCTAAAACTATGTAGCAACAGGAGAGCAACATGGCCAAGTGAATTACATAGCTCTGCACCTGAAGGATCTAGTAAGTCTTAAAGCTCTATCCCAGATGATCAAGCAAATGAAAATTGATCCACCAAGAGCTTTCACATTCAACCAACAACTGAGTTCCATGAAACATCTTTGGGGAACTGAGACAGAACATTACAGAACCCATAGAACATTATAGGCACCGTGTGACTTTTTTTTTTAACAAAAGACCATTACCCTCTTTTTTTCCTTCCATATTCTGAAAAATTAAAAACTGTTCCCTGAGCTGCTAAAGAAAATGATTTCACATACACAGTGAGGTTATCAGATCCATTCAGGATTATTTTTTATTGGATGCATTTAATTTTCCTCATGGCAAAATAAGGCCTCAGGCTCCTTAACTTAGAAATCCTTGAAGCTGTTTTTTCCTTTTTAAAAAATGTTTAATTGTGCAAAATACACTAATAAAATTTACCATCTTAATCATTTTCAAGTGTACAATGCAGTAGTGTTAACTATGTTCACATTGTTGTGCAACCAATCTCCAGAACTTTTTCATCATCCCCAAACTGAAACTCAGTGCTCATTTAAACCGCTCCCACTGCCCTTCTCCTCTGCACCTGGCAACTACCCTTCAACTTTCTGCCTCTATGAGTTTGGCTACTCTAGGTATCTCATATAAGTGGAATCCTGGAGTATTTGCCTTTTGGTTTCTGAATCATAATGTCTTCAAAGTCCACCCAGGTTGTAGCGTGTGTCAGACTTTCATTTCTTTTTAAGACTGAATAATGTTCCATTGTATATATGTATGTCATATTTGATTTATTCATTCATCTGTCAGTGGACACTCGGGTTGTTTCCACCTTTTGTCTGCTGTGACAGTGCTGTTACGAACAGGAGGGCACACATATCTCTTCAAGATACTGATTTTGTTTCCTTTGGATATATACCCAGAAGTGGGATTGTTGAGTCATATAATTCTATTTTTAATTTTCTGAGGAACTGCCATACCATTTTTCACAGTGGCTGCACCATTTTATATTCCTGTCAACAGTGTACAAGGTTTCCAGTTTCTCCACATCCTTGCCAATAGTTGTTATTTTCTGGGGTTTTTTTTATAGCAGCTATCCTAATGGGGGTGAGGTGGTATCTCATTGTGATTTTAATCTGATTAGTGATGTTGAACATTCTTTGACGGGCTTGTTGGCTTTTGAAGTTAATTTCAAGTTGCAAAAACATTGCAAATCCTTTCAGGGCCAAGTATTTGTCACTAGTTTCCCATTAATCAAGCACTTTGACTGGTGGATTTCCTGTTTTTGGAAGCATTTTCCAGAAAGTATGGCTCAAAACATCCACATATCTGCAACAAAAAACATTTCACAGTCTTGTGCTTTTAACAAGGAACACCATCATAACCTCAATAAATTCTTCTTTTAGAAGGAGAATCTATTACAAATGAGCTTGGCCTAGCGGCTAGAGACTGGGAAGGTTCCATTTCCACCCCCGGCTTGGGGCTGCGTTAGCGGCACGGACGGGCGCTGGGGCAACAGAAATGCATTTCCTCACGGTTCTGGAGGCTGGCGTCGGAGAACGAGGTGCCTCAGGGTTGGTTTCTTAGGAGCCCACTCTCCTTGGCTTGCAGACAGCCCTCTTCTCCCGGTGTCTTCCCAGGGTTTTCCTCTGTGAGTGTCTGTGCCCGAATTTCCTCCTCCTACGAATGCAAGGCGCATTGGACCAGGGCCCCCTAATGATCTCATTTAGCCGTCACTGCAGCTTCAAAGCTCGATCTCCAAACGCGGGCACACGCGGAGGTGCGCGGGGTTCGGGCTCGGACGCACGGATCTGGGGGACGCGACCCTTGCGCCGGCAGAGCAGGAGGCGGCTCCGCGCGAGGACGGCCGGACCCGACGGCGGGGCCCGCTGGGGGCTTCCCGCGGAGCCCGGCTCAACCGCACTCCTCAAGCGTGTGTGAATTCGCAAGAATAATCATCCCAGTTCTCTTTTGGGGCCGAAAATAGGGGCTGACACATGAGCTAACGAGGGTGGACGAGAAGTCGCAGCGGCGCGGCGGGGCGCTCCTCGCTGTTCCCGCCCGCTGTTCCCGCCCGCGGCCGCGCAGGGGCTTCAGCTGCAGCCTCTACCGCACAGGCGAGTTCTTGCAGGCCCGGAGCGGCCAGCCGGACAGCCACGTCGTCGTCTGCGCAAGGCCCCTGTGTGAGCAGCGGGGCTCGCCGGGCGGCTGCGGGAGCCGTAGCCACACTCCTTCCGCGGCCGGCCGGGAAGAAGGAGACACCGGCAGGGAGGAAAAGCGCAGAGATGCGGGCAGGGGCAGGCCCCGCGGGGGAGTCTTCAGCGCGCACAAACGGGTTGTCATCAAGCCCCGCCCACCACCGCCTCTGGGGGCCACCCCCCCCCCCGGCGGCACCGCCTCTGGGGGCCACCCCTCCGTCATAGGCAGCAGGGGCAGCGCTGCGGGGGTCCGACCGTCCAGGGTGGGCACCATGCCGGGGGCGGAGGCAGTGGTGTTCTGGAGAAGACCAGCTCCGCTCAGAGTCTTGTGTCTGGGTTGGAAACAGGGAAACAGTCCACAAAATGAAGAAATGAACAGTCCACAAAAATCTAATTTCTTGACAAACACATTTGAGGTATTTTGTGAGTGTTCTTACCATCTTTGGGACATGGAAATGCTTGAGTCTGAGAACCCGGCATCGCTGGCAGGGAAGAATGGAGAAAGGGTTTTAAAAGGACACGCAGATCAGAATTGCGATCTTGTTGTGGGCATCACAATTAAAGGAGAAAGATTTGAAACCAGACCTGCTTTGATGACATTTCCCCCCATTTTAATCCCCCGGATTAGGCACTGTTACATCTGTAGTTCCTTTTTGGTTTCGTTGTTGTTGCTGTTGTTTTTGTTGTTTAGAAACAAGGTCTGGCTCTGTCGCCCAGGCTGGAGTACACAGTGGCACAATGTTGGCCTCAAACTCCTGGACTCAAGCAATCCTGCCTCCTGGGGAGAACTGGGACTATAAGCAAGTGCCACCATACCCAGCTAATTTTTTTTATTTTCTGTAGAGACAGGGTCTCACTATGTTGTCCTGGCTGGTCTCTAACTCTTGGCCTCAAGTGATCCTCCTGCCTTAGCCTCCCAAAGTGCTAGGATTACAGACATGAGCCACTGTGCCCAGCTGACAAGCACTTTCTTAAGGAAAAATATGTCTCTGGTTTCTTAAACTTGGATATGGTAAAAGTAAAAGAAAGGATCCTAACTGACTTGAACTTACATTATCAGGGTCAGTTTAGTTTAGGAAATACTAATTTAATTTCTAATTTATACTAGACACTGAACATACAATGAATTCATAACTAGGAGGGTGAGATATTAATTAAAAATACATATAAAATAAAGAAGAATGGGCTTGGGGAAACATAATGAGTTCGTGTTTGTTTTTTGTTTTTTTTTCCCAATAGGCAGCTGAATACGTGAGTCTGGAGCTTAGGGAAGAGATCAGGGTGGAAATACAGATTTCCAAGTCAACAGTCCTATTTCAACATAATATTTATTTCCAAGTAATTATCTTAGGGTCAGTCTTCCTCTACAAATTAGAAAGGACAAATACTCAGAAGCTAGTAGTGATGAGATTTCCAGATTACAATCTTCTGGCCAGTTGTCTACACACAGGCATCCAGGTACAGCACCAGGTATAAAGCTCTTTTTTGATCTCTGAGTTAGTCTCTCACAATAGGTATCATGCTGGTTTAACTGACGTCAGTCACTTCTGCTTTTCTGCCATCTGTTCCTCTTCCTTTTTCTGTTTTTCATTTGGTTTGGTTTGGTTTTGACCTGAACGCTTTTGGCTCCGGTTACCTGGTGGACATCTCTCATTCTAGGAAGGGGTCAGACAGGGGTGGGGCTGTGGCATGGCTTCATGTGATGTGGAGTCTGCGCAGAAATACACAGGTGACGCCCCTGGGCCTAACGAGGCAGAACTTAATCGCTTGTCTCCTCCATCCCATCCTGAGCCTACGACTGGAGGCAGACAGCTCCAAACCACGGGTGTCCTGATGCCTGTTGATCCTGGGCAACATTTTGCTTTTAACTCCTTTCACTGAGATTTGACATTTTAAATGGACCAGTTGAAATGGAAAAGTGGAAAACAGAGGAATGTATTTTAAACTATTAATATAATGTACAAAATATTATAATCCTATAGAAATATCCAAAAGTCTTATGTTTAACTAATGTATCTTATGATCATTGCACATTAAATAAATAAACAAACAAGCAAATAAACTTGAATATACAACCCAGAAAAAAGCTGCAAAGTTTCACATCCTCACTCAAGTAGAGAATGAAAATGAAAGGTTAGGCTGTTATTTGAGTTGTTTTGGTAGCTTTCAGTGTCCACAGTAGCCATATGGTATCAAGAGTCTAGTGGAATATGGTTTTCCCACCATTAAAACCATTCACTAAGAGATGGGATCAAAGATCGAGGGTCACTTGCAGACAGGCGCTAACAGCTGCAGAGGCCTTTGAATGTGCTCAGACCTCTCTTACATTTCTGCACTCTGGCCAGCCTGGTTTCCTGGGCAGAAGCTCTTCTCACCTTCTAAAGAAGTGCTTTAAGAATAAATTGTTAGAACTTTTCAACATCCATTTAACCCTGAATAGCAAGAGAAGTTAATCGAAGAGCTGTCAGGAATCTTAAAGAGAGAAAACTAGCAATGCAGGAGCCTAGAGCTCTATGTTTACTAACAGTGCACAAACCCCAGGTTCTGAATGTGCCACCAGTTAGCAAAACAGGAATGACAGCAGTAATCCACTAGCAGTAAACAGTTCTAAGACTGATGATCAAGGGCCGGGCGCAGTGGCTCACGCCTGTAATCCCAGCACTCTGGGAGGCCGAGGCGGGAGCATTCCTCAAGGTCAGGAGTTCGAAACCAGCCTGAGCAAGAGCGAGACCCCGTCTCTACTAAAAATAGAAAGAAATTAATTGGCCAACTAAAAGCATATAGAAAAAAATAGCTGGGCATGGTGGCACATGCCTGTAGTCCCAGCTACTCGGGACACTAAGGCAGGAGGATTGCTTAAACCCAGGAGTTTGAGGTTGCTGTGAGCTAGGCTGATGCCACAGCACTCTAGCCCGGGCAACAGAGTGAGACTCTGTCTCAAAAAAATAAATAAATAAAATAAAAAAATAAAAAATAAGACTGACCAATACACTCAAAGTGCACTGACCTCTACACACTTGAATCTGGACAGGGCTTATCCTCAATCTGCCACCATTTATGCACCATAATGTGAAATTCCTAGTGTTTTAAGACAGTATTGGTAGGCATTGAAAATTAATTTAAGCAAGGAGAAATTACAATTCAATATGGGCATCATAATGTGGAATATTAAATGCTTATTAATTAAAACTGTCTTTGGAAGTTATTAGCAATAAAATTTTAATAACTTGTACAATGTTAATATTGAATAAAATTAATTTGCTAATAAAGTTGGTATACTGAGTGACCTTACATGAAAGAATGTAAAAGATTTAGTTATGAAAGATATTTATGGCACCACATAATATTTTGAGATTATAAGATACATGAGGATGGAGAGAGAAAGAGGAATAGAGAAAGTAGTCTGAGCAACGACTCTGGATTTAACTCATTCTGAAAGAATGATTGAGCTGCTGACAGTCATGATAGCATCCTCTACAGATTAGGTTGGATTCTCTTGGTGAAGTGGGTTTCTTGGAATAGCCTTTTTCAATATTAAGAAGAAAAACATGACTGCTAATTCTGTAATCAATCCAAACAGAAATCAGAATTAAATGAGAGCATAGAGATGAAAAAAATACAGCCCAAGGAATCTGAGTGAGTTTCTGGAGGTCACAAAGGGAGCCATGCTCAGCAAGGATTTGAACACAAATCTCCAGACAGGTGTCTAGTTAACTTTTCATAGTACCAGACTGCTTGCAGTGAGTTAAATCTTCCCATCTCCTCTCCATTTGGAGAATTCCTGCTTTACAAAGAGCTGGGTTGAAACCTTCCTTCTTAAGATGATAATTGGCTTTTTTAATGCCCCAGGGCAAGATGGTGGCTGCCTACAAGCCAGGGGAAAAGGCCTCAGCAGGAATCAAGTCAACCAGAGCCTTGGTCATAGACTTTCTAGACTCCAGAACTGTGAGAAAATAAATTTCTGCTGCTTAAGCCACCCAGTATATGGTATTTTGTTATGGCAGCCCTAGCTAAGGCAGCCACCCATAGAATGAGAGAAAATGTTTGCAAATTATTTATCTGATAAGGGATTAATTTCCTATATATATTTAAACATTAATATTAATTTAATTAATTTAAATATATTAATATTTAAAACATATTTTTCCTATATATATTTAAAAAAACCTCTAACAACTCAACAACAAAAAACAAACAACCCAATTCAAAAATGGGCAAAAAGCTGGTGGTGGCTCTCATTTAAGTGACTGTAGTTTCAGCTATTTGGGCGGCTGAGGCAGGAGGATGGCTTGAGCCCAGGTGTTTGAATATTGCCTGGGCAACATAGCAAGACCTCATCTCTAAAAAAAACACATAAATAAAAATAATTTTTAAATGGGCAAAGGACTTAGATAGACATTTCTCCAAAGAGGATATACGAATAACCAATGACCGTGTGAGAAGATGCTTAACATCAACATCACTAATCATTAGGGAAATGCAACTTGAAACCACACTGAGATACCACTTTATACTCATCAGGATAGCTATTATTAAGAAAACAGAAAATAACAAGTGTTGATGAGGCCGTGGATACATAGGAACCCTTGTGCATTGATGGTGAGAAGGTAAAACAGTGCATCTGCTAAGGAAAACAGTATGGCAATTCCTCAAAAAATTAAACATAGAATTACTGTATGATTCAGTAATTCCACTTCTAACTAGATACCAAAAAGAATTGAACTAAAATAGATGTCTGTACACTCATCTTCATAAAAGCATTATTCACATTAGCCAAAAGATGGGAACAACCCAAATATCCATGGATGGATGGATGAATAAACAAAACGTGGTATATACATGCAAAGAAATACCATTCAGCCTTAAAAAGGAGTGAAATCTGGCGCATGCTGCAACATAGATGAACCCTGAAGACACGATGCTGACTGAAATAAGCCAACACAAAAGGACAAATGTTGTGTGATTGTATTTATGTTGAATATGAGTATCTAGAGTAGTCAAACTCATAAACACAGAAAACAGAAGGGTGGTTGCCGAGGCCTGGGGAAAAGGGGCGTGGGGAGTTATTTTTCAGTGAGTACAGAGGTTGTGCGGGAAGATGAAAGACGTCTGGAGATGGATGGTGGCCACGGCTGCAGGGCAGTGTGCATGTGCTTCACGCCACTGAACTGTGCATTTACAAATCGCTAAAATGGTAAATTTCGTGTTACGTATGTTTTATAATAAGAAATTATAAAAATAAATTATATATAGATAAATACCCAGTAAAATTATCTTTTGAATAGTATAATCACAGATAGTAACTGGCAAAGAATCAAAGTGAGTGCTTATATAATACCAATTTATTAATCATGAAGGATAAAGATAGTTCTAAAAATGTTTGACATCCACAATTATTTGAATAGAAGACTGCTTAATTCTCAAAAATATCTGTCTTTAACTTCTGAAATACCTTAGCTATTTCAAAATATGGATTTCTGCCATAATATTAGAGATATTAAGTGAGAAATATTTCTTAGGATCATTTAGTGACCTATTTGCTATGTCTAGATAGCTTTTCTATCGCAAAAGTCTTTCTTCTGCTTAAATGAAATCTCTTACAATGCAATTCAATCTCATTTCTTCTTTTTCAACCTCTGGTGGATTGGTTATATTTAATTTATTAAAGATTCCATTTTCAAATTGTTTTTAAAGTGTGGCAATTAAGCCATCTGTGGGGAAGCAATCACTTTATTTTAGGTCTGTACTCTCATTTTCTTCACGGAGCAAAAAACAATGACTGGAGTGTGGCCGAGTGCGTTCCTACGGTTGAAGCGTTGCTATCAGGAGCTTTGCGGGACGGCGTCCAGTGCTGTGGGTAAACCCCTGTGACGGTACCAAAACGAGGACCATCTGCTCTGAGTCAACACTCACACCCTGGTAGGGAGCTGTGTTTATTGGTTAGATTTAATTAAGGTATAGGGTTAGCTTTCTGTGACCAGTCTGTCTTATATTTAATTATAACTTGCCTTCTTGTTGTGCTATTTATTTAATGAATAAAAGATTCAGAACTGTGGAGTTGTGAAATTAAAAAAAAATACTTGTAAAAGTTTTCCTTTCAGAATGTTCAATCACAAAAGATATCTAATAGAAGCAATTAATCTTATTGGAAGTAAAATAACCTCTAGGATGTAGTTTCCTTCTGGTTAAATATTTGCATAATCTGGAAACTAACACAAATATCAAAGGGGAGTCTGAGGACAACCTTTTCTGTTCTTATCTAGTTTCATACTTTGCCAAGTAATCATGTTACACTGAAACTGACAAAAGAAAAGGCATAATAAAATCAGGACATTTTATAAGCAATTTCTTATTTTGATTCATGAATGATAATATCAAAACACTCACAAATATATATTTTTAGCAAATAGATCATTCTAGTTAGTACATGGGTTATCAGCATAGGTTTTTCTTACTGTAAATCATTCTTTTTGCTGTCATTTAAAAAAATTCAATAAAAATTGACTTAAGAAAGTGGTATTGGCCAGGCTTGGTGGCTCATGCCTGTAATCCTAGCACTCTGGGAGGCTGAGATGGGAGGATTGCTTGAGCTCAGGAGTTCAAGACCAGCCTGAGCAAGAGCGAGACTCTGTCTCTACTAAAAATAGAAAAATTAGCTGGGCATTGTGGTGTGCACCTGTAGTCCCAGGTACTTGGGAGGCTGAGGCAGGAAGATCACTTCAGCCAAGGAGTTTGAGGTTGCTGTGAGCTAGGCTGACTCCACGGCACTCTAACCCAGGCAATACAGTGAGACGCTGTCTCAGAAAAAAAAAAAAAAGAAAGAAAAAAAAGAGAAAGTAGTATTAAGTAACCAAATTTTGTGAAAAATAAGCTCATGGTTCTGACATCTTTGCCTTGGGGCTTCAAGTTACATAGCAAGCTCTGTGGTGTTTGAGAGTTTGCCTGGAGCCTGAGATTTGAATGGAACTTTCCAATTCATAAAGAGACAGACACAGAGGCAGAGACACCAGAAGGGGACAAGGTTGGCCAGAGTTTGTCAATTCCCAGCCTCGTCATCTCGGATGACATCTGTACTGTTTGGTGTTACATCTTTAAACAAGCCACAGTTATTTTTATAACACTTAGGAAAGTTACATTAGCTAAAGGAAAAAAAAAAGTTACAGAATCAACCGAGAACTACTACAATTTAATCATCCATTCATCCAGGCACTGGGCAAAGCACTAGGGTTGAAAAAACACACAGCCAAGTCAGGGTGGCCCTGCTCACAGCTCTCTGGGATCCCCCAAGTCTGTGACCCTGGGGTCCCGCTCATCCTGGCTCGCCTACCCTGACTGCCCTCCTCTCACATCTTGGCGCTCCCCCAGCCCCCAGGGCTCTGTGCTCTTCCTCAAACATGGGAAGCACGTCTCTCCCTCCAGGCTGTTGCACTGGGGCTTCCTTGGCTGAAAGACTGACCCTAGGATATTATCTTCGCATCATTCGGTCCCCACTCAGACAGCATGTCTTCACCCAGGCCCTCTGGCAACAGCTGGGTCTGCGTCTGGAGACTTCTCATTCTGACACAGGCCCCCTCCCAGCCTGCTTCCTCTATCTCTGTGGTGGTTATCCCTGCTGGATACATCATAAATCCATTTGTTCACCAAGTTATTGTCTCCCTCACTCCATGAGGGCAGGGACTTTGTTTCGTCAATGCTGTGTTCCCACAGAAGATGATAAACACTTGTTTGGGTAAATGAATGAATGAGTGAAGACATAATTCCTGTGAGGAGACAGACATGCCACAAAGTGATGAACACATGGAAGCACAGAGTCTAAGTGTCTCTGGGGAGCGGACAAGAGGAAAGGCTTCCCAGACAAGTGACACTCAAGAGGGAGCTTGAAGATCGAGATTGGTGTGAGGCGGAAAGAGAGAACAGGGCCTCACGCTGCAGCAGGGAACCAAATAAGCACAAAGCATGAATTTACAACACGGTTACGTTCAAGGAAAGGCAGGATGTTTAGTGAGAGTGGAAATGTAAGGTGGTTCCAAACTATGACATGCTACTCTATGTGTCACTCAGTGGAGAAATGGCAGCCATCATTTCTCAGTAGTAGGCACCAGAGTCCCTCATAGGAGGTCAGGGTCTTGGCACAGGCAAGTTGGGTAATTGGAGGAGCATTGACAGACACCAAGAAGGGACAGTGGCACCCTCTAGAGAACCCCTGTCAGCCCTAGGCCTGACTCCAGGGAGGGCAACCAGAAGGGACACAGCCAGCCCTGGGGACCTGGTCCGGAGCAGGGACCAGGAGAACCCACTCCTAGGTCGTGCCTTCCCCAGGACCCTGTCGTCTCCTGCTGCCCCCCATTGGTGAAACTCACTGGGAGCCTCAGACCACAGACTTTTGCTGGCGCAGTTGCCCAGCTTCCATCCAGAACAGAGAACTCTCTTTAGTGGGAAAAGTGCTTCAATTCGCACCTTGGGATGCATGGTGAGACCCAGGAGTCCTGCCCAGGAGCCACAGTGTCAACAGCCTCACGTGCAGCAGTGAGAAAAGGCATGTTTTGCCCCAGAGAAGGAGGTGAGGGAGAGTGTGGGGAGAGGGAAGAGGAAGGAGAGGGAGAGAAGCGCCGTGCCTCGACTGTGCAAGTGTGGCTTCGCCCCAAGGGAGAACCACAGACCCTCAGTGCCTCTGTACGTCCCTGACTAGATGCATTGTCTATGTGAGCAGATCATTTATTTATTTTCTTGTGGAAACTCATCAAGGAACTAGGTTTCACGTACGAGACAACTTGGTGGTGCCCAGAGGTAGTCCTCATGGAAATACGAGTACGGAGGCGGGACAGGCCCTGAAATTCCTACAGATGTTTCGGGGCTATTAGTCTCCCACAGATGTTGCCAGGGTTTGCCCAGTTTTACCTAGGTAGTTAGATAGTTCCAAAGAGCTGTGGGTTACCATTATTAAGAAGTTTCAATTTTGTTCTCCAAGCAATGGTCAAAATAGGAAGGGGTATAATACGCTTAACATAAAGGGCTGTCTTGGTGGCAGGGGGGAAGGTGGGCCAGGGTGGGGACAGATGAGGGCAGAGCGGCCACTTAAGAGGCTGTGGAAATAGCTCAGGCAAGAAAGACAATGCCCTCACCTTTGACGAGGCCCGTGAGTTTGCTATTGGATCTTCCTAATGTCTTGTTCCAAACTTGGGTCGTGAATATCATCCTTAATAAAACCATGCGCAGCCTTTGTGACCTCAGTCTAGTCCTTACGCTGTTTCATTTAACATGTGCCAATAGTTCAATTGCCACTGGTCACTTCCTCTATGCATTTCCTGAGTTTTTCTTTTCTCTCCTTCAGTTTATTTTTAAAAGGGTGACAACTTCTCTCTGCCACGCAGTATGACACTGTGGTTCCTCTGGATGCCCTGTCTTCCACACGTCTTACCATCTGTTGTTTTTGTGAATTAATCATCCTAACAGGGAATGGCAGTTTCACCTTACTAGTTATAAATTCCTTCAAGGTTCTGGTATGTTATATTGGAAGACAAAAGACAATTTTTTAAAACTAAAAGGCATTTTTTTTCTTTAGGAAAAAACACTTCAAGAAAATGAATGCTGATTTTTTTTCATTAGTATATTCCTTTTCATTTTCATCTGAGACACAAGTAGAGTGCTGGGTTATAACATGGTAAACTTGAGTATTTGAAAAGGCCAGAACTTCCGTAATACCATCAATGTAACCAAAATTCACTGTAGATAACCACCCACTGCCCCACAAGCTTATCTGAGAAGGCACAACTTAAAAAGAATGTCAAGATTTAAAAGGCCATTGTTTTTGGTATAGACAACAACTTCCTAGAATTCAACAGTCCAGTTTCCTGTAATTTTCAGCTTTGGGAAAACCATGATTTCTGTGAAATGTAACATTTAGTTATGACACTGTTTTTAAAAAATTGTTGGCATGAACCACTTTCTAATACTTTTATATAAGGACAAAGTTATAAATTCAGTCTTGTATAAAATTTACCTGCAAACACTCTCACATTTATCAATTCAAAAAAACAAAAACAAAACAAGCCGGGCGCGGTGGCTCACGCCTGTAATCCTAGCACTCTGGGAGGCTGAGGCGGGCAGATCGCTCAAGGTCAGGAGTTCGAAACCAGCCTGAGCAAGAGTGAGACCCCCGTCTCTACTATAAATAGAAAGAAAGAAATTAATTGGCCAACTAAAGATATATATAGAAAAAATAAGCCGGGCATGGTAG